>GL380391.1:6050-40264 GCA_000143925.2 Caenorhabditis brenneri
CATTTTCACGGCGTTTAGCCAAAAATGCACTGAATGGGGAGAATGTGTTGAAAAAAAAAGCAAAGGGTCGACCTTGCCCAACTCGCGCCACACTCTTGCCACGCGGCGTTTCGCCCAATTCAAAGGCATTCTGCCCAATTAAAACGCGGGCGTGTCGCCCAACTCCAGAAAATCCCTGAGTACCAATATGCATAAGAAAAATATGAATTTCGAAAAATAGGACGTGCCTAAATGATACAACTCGGACTACAAAACTCATAAACGTTAACCGATTTTTGAAAACTGGTCGACCATAAATATCGAAGAATGAAGAAGAACGAGGCTGGTGAATCAAAAAAACGTGCATCAAAAATATCTCGAACTTCTCTAGCTGCCAGAAAAATGGTTCCACAGAAAAGGTTTCTACCACAACAATGTTCAGCTAAAATCAACCAAAAGTCTTACAAAGTCGAAAGTCTTGTTAGTGTTCATATACTTTTGACTGGCACTGTTTATTCTAATGAGATATCTGCTTGAAAAGCCTTCAAACTTTGTGGCAGAGTTTGCAATTTTAGCGATGACACCGTTTTGGAGGTTCGCTCCCAAACTTGAAAAGGATTGGAAATATTTTTTCGGAATTGTTAGTCATTCTTATATGTATTCAAAACGCCCGTAGAGTATGTAGGCTGGTAGTTTATGAAACTCAAACTCACTTATGATAGAACACGGTAGTATTGACTTGATAACATCTATGAGCCATTCCATCCATAAGCAAGTCTCGTCCCAATTCAATGAAGAGTCCCTCGTCAATGCAACCTGGAAATTCATTAGTTTGGAACAATTCACAGCACACACGGCATATTTTTTCAAGCAAACATGTTTTTATGTTTTTTGAATGCGTTAGCGAAGCAGCAGCGGAGATTCTGGTTTCCCTAATACTACAGTACCCCCCTGATTAGATTTTACACAACACGTGACAAGCTGCACCTTTAAGGTAGTTTTAAGCTTCACTCAGTTCCACGGATGCCCACGAAAAACCAGAAATTATACAGCTACAGTACCCCCTTCCCTCTAGCCTACCCTCTACCCACGCCTTGCTCTTTTCCTAATCAGTAATTGTATAGTAAAGCGGGTCAGTCACGCGGGACACTGACTCTTCCGTCGTAATGGAAATTTTGAATTTATCACTGAAAAAACTCGGAAAACGCCCCTCGTGATTGGTCAAGCTGATCATATACTTATGCAATATTTTAAATAATTAGCGGGGAGAAATTGATCACTTGCGCCGCAAATCTACTCAAAACTAGACTCCACTTCAAATTCCTAAAAAAGAAAAGTGATCGGTTACTGTGTCTCCCTATCAGAAAACCCTCAACCATGTGTGTCGTGACAAATTTTGTACTTTTTTCGAAAATTTTTTTCGTTGACAGAAATGAATTTGAAGTGAAAGTTAATTGAAAAAGATAAGAGAATTGACAACCAGGAAGTCGAGGTTTCAAGTTTTTTTCAGGGAAAACTTACCTAAGACCAGAAGGGTTCCGTCGTTCTTGCACTGATATCTGACATGTTGATGAGTCCACATTTGTCCGGTACTGTATTGTTGACCCTCATGGACACATCCCAACACTGAAAATTAGAGAATTAGGAACATGAAAAATGTGAAAAGGGTCCTAAATTTTTGAGGCTCTTTTGGGGCTTCAACTAGTACTGAATGTTCAGAGCAGTATACCTCAATTGCATTTACAGATACAAAAAAGTGGTCAACTAAAGAAATGTTCAGTGATACATTTTTAACATTTTATTAGTTGACCGTTTTTCTCTACCTCTAAAGACAACCGAGAAATACTGCTTTGAGCATACGGAGCCCTGCAAAAGCGCTTCGAATTCCCCAAAAGCCCAAAGTTCAGCTACACAATTCCGTGTAGTATCAGAAACTCCGAAAGTTGCCGAATCGTGTTAGCACCTGACCATTAATCGGGGAAGATAAGAAAAGTAAAAAAAAACGATAAGAGAGCCCGGTGCATCATCATTGACTGATAAGGTGCATGGTGGCCAAAATGAGCGTAGGGTCTTGTGACTGAGTTTGAACTTTTTGTGAGGGGAAATTTTTTGAAGTTTAGGTAAAAATACTTTGTAAAAAACGAAAACGATAGTCGGGTTATCAGATTCATTGTGAGGCTGGCCGGCCAGTTTGGAAATTTGAGCCTATACTGGCCCGGATCGTCCAGACTTGAGACAATATTGAGGCCCAAAACCCCACTCAAGCTCAAAAATTCTATCAAAAACTCACTTTTCACAACATATCTCACTTTTCCTGGGCCAATAATCTCACACTCGTGTCGTTTTCCATTCTCGATTCTTGACTCGCCAGCCATCAACAGATCGTTGAAGCTGTTCTGCATGTAGCACCCTAAAATTTTCAAGACTGCAATTTAGCTCCACTGCACAAGTCTAAATACCTTCCACATAAATGCCCTGTTCTCTACAAGTCAGTTTGAAGGATCCATTGCGGAACGAGTCACCGACATTATAATGCATTCCGTTCTCATAGCACATACTCTCCTGTTTGTATGTGACATTGTCACCCTGGATATTGCAGAAGTGCTTCATACCGCTGCGGACGAAGGTGCGACCCAGTTGGATGACTGATCCGTCATCGGCGAGGCAGGCTGGAGGTTTAGGTTTTGTTATTTTTCAGATAGGATCTAGACTTCTAACTTAGACTCATGGTATCTGGAGATCAAGGAGAGTAATCAACCTAACTTAACAAGATTTTCGACCCATAAGAGGCTTACCAACAACTTCAGCGGTTCCATTATTACATGTGTAGTGGAAGTTATTCTTGGTAAATGTGGAGCCATGTGGATGAGTTCCAGCATTCGATGTGACACATGGAAGTGGTGGAATTCTGCCGTTAGTGACTGTAAAATTTTTTATGTACATGTATGTGTCCTATGGGTCTGAGCTTGGTCGGGCTTGTTGGAACGGATGTAATCGGGGTCTCGGTTACTAAGTGCTCTGCAATAAGTTGCAGCAGTAACGCCACAATTAACCATCGAACAGCAGTTCAACTGCACTTATGCTACAGTATCACAACAAGTTCAAGCGACAGACAAGTTCGCAGCAGTAACGCATCAATCTCATTCTTTCTGGGCATGCAACTGATATGCAGCAGTCACGCAGCATCTCTACTACAGTTATACAACATTTGCAAGCGCGCTCTAATGCAAAACGCATTTTTTCGTTGTTCATTTCTGTTCATTTTTCAGCTTTATTCGTTTTAATTAGTCGACAAAATTGTATTTCTCTGATAAACACTGATTCCCTATTTTTAATTTAATCAAACAATCTTGATTTCAGAGAGAGTCAGCTACTTGTCAAAAAATGTCTACGGGAGCGGCTGGTTACTTGATTGTTCCGGCAACAAAGTCAGCGCCCCGATGTTTCAGGATTATCAAAAAGGTATGTGAATGTTGTAATTCGAATTATTTCAAAAATAACATTTTCAGCCGAAAGAGGAATTTTTCGTCTACGGTATGACAACGCCACTGAGGATTTCATCAAGGAAAGGCTACATTCTTAAATTTCGATCGCGTTGTTCAGTGATACTAATCATTTCATTTATTTTCCTTTTATTACAGTTCTTATTACTCTCCTTTTTGTCTATTGTCACTTCAATAAATGTATTCAGTAATATAGTTTAGTTGTTTGTTTCTTTAGTGAGACAACAAAAAAAGCCAGGTGCCGGGTATGCGGGGTCATTTCTGATAGATGCAGCACTTATCCCACAGTTACGCTGCTTTCGTGCAGCAGGCGAGAACTCCACGTAAGACTGCTGCAGAAAAGCTGAGTAACTGCAGCCAGAAACAGCAGAGTGACTAACAAGTGAATGTTTTTCACGCTTGGATTTGAAGTTTTCTATTAATTGGTGGTTTGAAAGTAGCTGTCCCTATGAGTGGTATCTGAATATTTCTAGCCCTCACTGGATCCTGAAAGTCTGGAAATCTTGCTCTGAAAATCTGTAGTGCGCCTTGATTTTCAATTATAGGGCGACTTTCTAATAGAGGGTTCCAGACTTTCAGGCTCCAGTGAGGGCTAGAAATTTCAGAATCCACTCAGAAGAACATTTACTTTCAGACCATCAATGTATAGAAAATTCCAAACCCAAGTGTGGAAATCAACATTTTGACTCATTCTGACTTGTCTAATACTGTTCTCATTCTGAATTAAAATAAGTCGAACCATCTTTAATCCCCAATAATCCTAATCCCCAATTTACCTGGAATAACGACTCGATTCACATCATCAATACCCATTCCGTGTGCCGTTAGAATAATCTTATCCCCTTCTGACCGATTTGACGTCTCAAACACAGATTGACGGAATTCGGCGGAGATTAATGGGCATATGAGTAGCGAGAGGATTAACGATAATGGTGTCATCTTTCTGGAAAATTTTCGAGAGGTTTTTTTTGACGACTGTGATTTTAGATGCTTGTTGAAAAGAGTTAAAAGAGACGTTTTCCCTTGTTTAGGCTCCACGTATGTTCAGAGCAGCGTATCTCAGTTGCTTTGGAAGCTATCAAAAAGTGGTCAGCTGAAGAAATGTTCAGTAATTTTTTTAGACGTTTCATTAGTTGAACATTTTCTGATAGCTTCAAAGACAATTGAGATATGTTTGCTCTGAACACACAGTACTGTGTGGGCCTCTATTACAGGGTTTACGGTATATGTTTGGAGCAACATATCTTGATTGCCTTTAGAGTAATCAAAACGTTTTTAATCAATAAACTGTTCAGCAAAACATTTTAAACATTTTACTTGTTGAAAAATTTTCGATATCTTCAAAGACAACCGAGAAATGCTGCTCTGAACATACAGTACTGGATGGACTACGTTTACTGAATTACGGTATAATTGAAGAGTAGAAAAAAGTAACAGAAAGTACTATTTAGAAAATTGCTCCTAACTAGAGAACCGCATTTTAGAAACAAAAATGATTGACTACAAAGTTGTTCAGCATGCAATTTTTGACAACTCTTTAGTACTTCACTTTTCTTCAAAACGTGTGACTATTTAGTTATGAGTCTCTGAAGTACAGATATAGTTAAAGTAACAATTCATGTAAAGGATTCTGAAAATGATTTCACTGCTTTATTTTTTCATAGGGCATATACAAAATTCATTGAAAAAAAATTTAGTCCGAAAAAATTCGTGTCGATTTTCTCATCTAACCTTCTTCCAAATGATGATCAACTTGTGAAAAAGGTAATTAGAACACACCCTATCTCTCCTCTTCTCTCCTACTAGACTACCTACTAACATTTGTTGCCGACATCGACCTGATTTCCTAATTTTTGGACAATTAGAGGGGAATTGTAGAGAAAAGAGAGGTTAGGATAACTGAAGAAGTTTCAACTTCAGTCTTCTGAATTTCCTGCAAATTTATTCCTCCCCAATCTCACATCTCCATCAAACAATCACGTTGCGAAAAGATGCGTGTTCTCATCTCAATAAAACATCTCTTTCTCGAGAAGAAATGGATGAATGAGGGGAAGAAAAATGAAGATATAAAAGGCGCCGTTCCCGCGGCAGGACACACTTAAGAGGATGGAGAAGAAGGGGAGGGAAGGAGGTAGTAAATAAGAATGTTGAAAAAGGGCGTAAAACTGACAGGAATGGAGGAACGACTGAGGAATTGGGGAGGATGGAAGTGGACTGGAAATCTTGAAAACCAGAGGAGACTTTGTAACAGAATTTTCTATGAATTGGTGGCCTAAAAGTAGCTGCCTCTGTGAGTGGATTTTGAAATTTCTAACCCTCTCTGAAAACTGAAAGTCTGGGAATCATCCTCTGAAAATCTGACTTGTCCCTTGATTTTCAATGGTAGGGCGACTTTCAAATGAAGGTTTCCAGACCCTTAGGCTCCAGTTAGGGCTAGAAATTTCCAAATCCACTTACAGGGAGAGCTACTTTCAGACCATCAATTTAGTGAGAATTTAGAACCAACTGGAGAAAAACATTTCCTTGTCAAAAATGTGAAATGCAGTAAAAAACCTGGAGCGTCTAGCCTTAGCGTATGGTTTTCGGATTTTGAGAAAGATCCAGATGAATTGGGTAAGACCTGCATTTTTTGGATGGGAGAGAAGAGTAAAGTACGAATTACAGAAATATTTATTACAGTTTTAATGTAAATTTTTAGTTAGCAACTCTCTAAAAGGTTTTTTTCTATGACAGAGACTTGAGGATTCAAGAAATCGCGTTCTTTTCTGAATGATCGGTTGAAAGATTTGAAGCTGACTTCAAGCGTGCGCCACACAGTCAATTACTTCTCTAGGCTCTGAAAAATTTTACATGCATCCAAACATAGCTTTTCTGTACAAAAACTTTTTCGGCAGGTAAATTCTTGGCCCGCACATATCGAAGAGCCCTTTATAAAAAGTGTCAATTACAAAACTGAACTTAGGCTTGATACGCCTGAAATTTTTCAGAGCCGTAGAAAAAATTCTGACTGAATGCCGCATGCTCAAAGTCAGGCTAAAATCAACTGAAAAAAAAAGATCCGTTCCAGGCTGCCCTGATCTCAAGTAGTGCCTTCTGGTTCTATGGGTTTATAGAATTCTAGGACTTCAAAGCTATCCAATAATAATAAATCATCAACCAGGACACAAAACCAACCTTGACAAGTATCGAATATCAAAAAAAAAAGAAAAGAAAAGAAGGTGTAGATAGACAGTTTTTGAAAAGTAGGACAACCCTTCCCCAATTTCTCTTTTCAACACACAATTTACCCACTTCATCTTTCTCTTCTCAACCCTCCCACCCATTCTGACGGATTGCGGTCACTATTGACACTGGTTAGAATGAAGAAGAATGGACGGGAGAAATGAAGACATCACTTTTCCAATTCGGGAGAGAGAACGATGACTCAATCAACTTTTTTATGATGATTAGGGTGTGACGAGGAATGGATGGGAAGATTTGGATCTGGTTTTCTTGGATTCTGGATTTAGAAAACCTGTAATGGAATAGCTCTACATATTTCGGTGAGGAGGCTACTCCGAATCAGAACGATCCCGAATCCGAACTATTTGGCCCAAAATGACACAGAATGGCCTGCTTGGCCCAAATTGACCCAGAATGGCCCGCTTGGCCTAAGATGGCCCGAATCGGCCGACTTAACCGAAAAGAACCCAGCTTGGCCGAATTCGGGCAGGGCTTCTTGAGTTAAACTAGGCACGACTGGTCCAATTTGGGCCGGTTTAGGCCATTAAGTCTAATTTGAGTCGATTCAGGCCGACAGGTCCAACTTGGACAGATTTTTCCCATTAGGTCCAATGTGGGTCGTTTTCGTCCATCTGGTCCAATTTGGACCGATTTAGGCCGTCTGATCCGATTTGAGCCAATTCGGGCTGGTTGGGCTGATTTGAACCTCTCAGACCAATTTGGACCGTTTGGACTCATTTGAGCCCCTCCCGGTCGCTCTAGGCCTATATTTAGACCGTTTGAGCCACATCGGGCTGAACTTCAGCTTACAAGGGGATTCATTGGCGGATCAGGTTAAGAACCTTCCACAAATTTGTGGGTAGACTAAAAAGGCCGTGCTGAACCCATTACTGGAATAAAATTTTTTTGTATCTGATTAGTTGAAACCTTCGCAACCAAGTTATGGCTTCTAACTCGAGAGACGAAAAAAAAATAGAAAATACGTTTATTGGATAAATTGATGAACTGTCAAGTTGATCAAGTATTCTTATTATTCTCTTCCTTCATTTTTCCTACATGAGTTGCTCATCCGTGTAGAATGGCTCGGCGTGCTCCCGATTAATCTCCAAGTCTGGCATTTCATCGGGGATCTGAATATTTTCAAACAATTGGAATTGAGCACATCTGAAAGGTGAAACTTACATTGGAAATGGTGTCATCCTCGCGGGGTTCTGAATTGAATTTTTGAATTTTCTCTTCATGCTAAAATCAACTTACTTTTCGCCTTTTTCTTACTAATCCGATTATCTCTCGGTGTACTCTTCCCCTTCTTCCCTTTTTTATCCGCTGTTTTATTTAAAGGCGGGGCCTGTAGTTTCGGGGCACCGGCCTGTTGAGGAGGAGCCAACGGTTGCTCGCGGAGCATTTTCTGACTACGTCGACTTGATTCGATATGTTCTTCCTGAAATTCGAAGAGTGAGACGCAAAGAAGCTCGACAGTCTAGGCGTCTGCGTCTTTCGGAACACTTACCTTACTAGTATTTTTCCTTCGGCAAAAGCACATATTAATTGCGTGTCACACCGTCACTCGTCGGAATTATTATTACACTGATGTTTCGACAGCGGAAACTTTGATAGGAAATGAATGGATTCTGCGTGGGGAAGGATAAACGGGGTTTTTGATTTTTGAGGAAAATGGGTAGGGTCACGGGGTAGGTAAAATTTATTGGGATGGTAATAACAAAAATTCAGGACCAAGGAGTTTTGTAAATACGCTTCACTGAACAACAACAACACCGTAAATCGGAAATGTTCATCAGTTTCAGAAGATGGTTCCATTCTTCGTGGATTTTTTTGTATCTAAGTTTTATCAATAAAAGAATGTAACGAAGCTGTTTTAGCAGATTGAGGCTCCCCAAATGTTCAGGCCCCCTAAACAATTTTTTGGCAATTCCATTCTCCCCGTTCCTCATTCCCGCGCCCTTATTTGTCCATCACTTTCCCACCAATCTGTTCCATGTTCCTCATTTTCCAAAAAAAAAAAACAAAATTCGAGAATCCCCCCCCCCCCCCCTGCCATATCCCGACACGCAGAGTAGCGGTAGTATGCCAGTCGGACCGTCACGCATCGTCAATCACTTTCATTTCATTTCCCACCCCGAGACATCATCCGGATTCTCATCCCCCCCTCTCCCCCCCCCCCCTCCCGGTATATTTTGATTATAGGCGTCAGGGTGGCATATTTCAAAATGCTTCTCACCTTTCTATTGTCCATTGTCCCCCTGTGTTTTGGTGCTTATCACCAAACTCATCAAACTGATCACAATCAGCACCACGTGGATTATCTACATCAAGAGCTTCAGAATATTCATGATAATGTGGAGAATGGGTATCACCAGGAGTTAGGGTACCCAACAGGACCACCACCACCGCCGCCTCAGTCGGGGTATCAGGTAACTCAGGGCTCGGGACTTTGAAGGAGCCTTGATTCTGAAGAAACTGAGAATGTAAAAAATGAAAATGTAAAGAAAAAAATTATCTATCGATTGGTACGAATTTTGTAGAAGGTCGTGTCAGAAAAAGCTGAAAAAGGCTGAAAAACTGAAGTTTTCAGTGCTGAAAATCTGTTTTCTCCTGTTTTGGCACAAACTTTCTGAAACAACACTATATGAAATTTATACCAATCGATAGAGAATTTTTTTCTCTTCAATTTCATTTATTCACATCCCTAGTTCTTGCAAAACCAGGGCCTTCAGAAGGTTACTCGGTTCAGAGCTGATCGAATCAGAATCTAGTGCTCGGGACTTGAAAGAGTCCTTGATTCCGCAAAAACTGGGAACGTAAAAATTGGAATTGCAGAGAAAAAAATTATCTATCGATTGGTATAATTTTTGTATAGAGTTGTATCTGAAAATGAGCAGCAAAGGGCTGAAAATCTGTTTTTTTCACTGTTTTGAAGGGTACAACCCTATATGAAATTTATACCAATCGATACAGAATTTTTTTCTCTGCAATTTCATATATTTACATCTCCAGTTTTTGCAATACTAGGGCCTTCATAAGCCCATAAAGCGAGCCGATGTTTTCCAGGACCACCAGCACCATGATCACCACTATCACGAGGAACCTTCTCCATCTGCCTCCTCCTGTCTCTCGCGAATCCGTTTAGCTGCATCTTTTGATCCATTGATATCTTCCAAAATCAATAGATTTATAGATTCCATGAGGATAGATCGACTAAGGGCCTATGTTTGTGAGAGGGTAGGTTTTTTTTTGGTGTTTTAGTTGCCAAGATAACTTTCCTCAAATGTGGGCTCAAAAATATTTCAAAATGTATATCTTGGAGAATTTTAGGCGTCTGGAAACTTCTGAGGGGGGGGGGGGGCAGCTAGGGTGTCCGGGCCCATAAACCTAGCCTTAGACTTTGGAGCCCAGGCACCCTAATCGGTCCGGTGCAGCTCAGGTGGATTTGACGACGATTATATAAGCCGGAAATAAACCGGAATTAAGCTTCCAGACGTGTAGAATTCATCGAGATTTACATTTTGATATGTTTATGAGCCCTCAATTTTGATTTCAAGCAAAGCCGCATTCTCCGCGCCAGGTCGGCAAATACTCAACTGCTATGTATCTCTATTGCTATGGAGGTGATGAACTGTGGCTGTGGCTATAGCAGTTGACCCATAGCATATGAGCCAAATATAGCAGTTGAGACAAAAGCAGTTACAACATAGCAGTTGATCACCCCCGTAGCAGTTGAGATATAGCAGTTGAGTATTTGCCTTCCATCCCGGAGCCTTTTTTTCTGTTCGAGGGAATCATTCTGCTTTCAGACCGCCTTTTTCTGCGACGAACACCAACAAAAAGAGGTCGGTGACCTATTCCATCAATACGACAGATCCATCGAAATCATCGATCAAGTTCGTCATTCCCTAACAAGTACAGAAAAAGATCAGTTGAATATGATGGAAAACTTGAATGATACACTGGCAGAACAAGCTTTTTTCGTCTATAAATTTAGTGTAAGTTCTGTCGGTTTTTGGGTGTCCGGATGTCCATTTTTACAGCTCCTTAACCCAGTCGACTTGGCCGTATTACAATCAGCGAAGGCATCATTGACAACAGCGTTATCAGCAAATGCCCCGGACGGTGCATTGAGTAAAGCCATGGGAAGTTTTAGTCAGCAAGATTTGGAGAGGCTGGCTGTAAGTTTTTTTTGGTAGATGCTCATCTGCTACTTCTCAAGTGCTATGTTGTAACTGCTAGTGTCTCAACTGCTATATTTCGATCTTCTACTATGGATCAACTGCTATGGCTATGGTCATAGGCTATAGCAGTTGATCCATAGCAAAAGGGCCGAATATAGCTGTTGAGACAAAAGGTATAGCAGTTGATCACCCCCATAGCAGTTGAGAAATAGCAGTTGAGTAGTCGCCCTTTTATCGACTTAGGGCTCACGAAAATCAAAATGAAAAAAAATTAGCCACGGTGTGGTTTGAACCTGCACGTGCAGAAAAATTCGTAAAAAATACGCAATTTGTCGTGGAATGTGGTGAATGTACTTAGAATAAATAAACAAAAAAAATTGCCACCGGTGGGGGTCGAACCTGTAGGTCCGCGCGCTTTACCGACTGCGCCACATGTGCTAAATTAAGCTTACCCTTCTTTGGCCTAGATAAACCTTTTAAATTCCAGACCCTTCCTGTCAACCACCTACCCGAAGAGGTCCGAAGTCACCTGGCGCGTTGCCAAATCACCGCTCCAGAAGTTGTGCATGACACCGTTGCATTCTTGTTATCACTGATTGGGTCCAAGCAGAATAATTAAAATCATCGGAGTTTTTAGAGTTTTCAAACTAGAATATGGAATATCGTTGTATTTTTAAAGCATAAAACAAAATCGGAATAAATAAATACAAAAAAAGAAGTGAAGAAATCACAAAAGGTATTCACAAAGAAGGGAAGAGAATTAAAGATTAACACCCTGTCCGACGAGTCCCTTGTCCATGAATCGTCGACGCGAGAAGCACAACCACCATTTCGACGGGCGGTCCTGTGGATCGGGGAACGCCAGATCGCAGAGACGGGCGCCGAGTTCTTGACGAATTTGTTGGAGATAGGCACGCATCTCGTCCTCATCCGGTTTGGATGTTGGCGCCTTGTACATACTGTTCAGTGGGAATCCATTCTCTCCAGGAATCGGGAGCAAGTGGCTGAGCGCCAGAGCGTTGAGGTCCTTTTGACCGGCGATTTTGTTGGGGCTCTGCAAAAAATCTTTTTAGTTTGGCTGTACTAAAAGGTGAAAACGCTGAAAATGCGCTCTATTGAAATTCGAAGAATGAAATAAAATTTGAATTCCCTCCAGAAAAAAATCTATCATTAGGGCGCACTTGCAATTTCCAAATTTTACCTTCTGAAGTTTGCGAAGACACTCGGTGATGTAGAAGATGAGATAAATCATCGTCCGATCCGCCGGTCCTTTGATTTCGAATTCGCGGAAGAAGATGTTCGGTTTGAAGTAGTTGAGCGCCTCGTCGATGATGTCCTCCTGATTGGTTTCTGGAATGGCAGAGGTGGTTTTTTGGTCGGGAAATGGGGTTTGCAATTGAAAATAGGTTTCCAGGTTCGAAAATCCAGTTTTTCAGATGAAAATCGAGTTTTTTTGTCGAAAATCGGATTTTTGAATGCAAAAATAAGTTTCTGGATGGAAAATTGAGATATTGGTTCAGAAAATGGGTTTTCGAGTCAAAAATTGAATAATTGGGGTCGTAACATGAGCTTTTGTCTCAAAAATTCAGTTTTTGGGTCCAAAATTCAGTTTTTTGGCTAATAATGGATTTTTTGTACGGGAAAGAAAATTTTTGGTTTGACAACCGGAGCTTGATGTTAAAAATTGAGTTTTCTCGAAGGTTTTTGGGCGATTATGAGATTTTGTGTCAAAAAAGTGAGGTTTTGTCTCAAGAATTGACTTTTTGGGTCGGATATTCAGTTTTTGAGCTGAAAATTGGGTTTTTGTGCTGAAAATTGAGTTTTTGGATTGAAAACCTGAGTTCGACGTCAAAAATTGAACTTTCTCGGGGATTTTTGGGCAACCTGCCACGAAAATCATTATTATTTGCCGCGGAAACTTGCCGAAGCCCTGCGGCGACCAAAAGGCGAATTGCTCAGCGGCAACTCGCCAGTTTTTTTCCAGCGGCAAGAAAAACGGCAAATTACCGAAAATTCTCGGGATCAATAGGCAAAATGGGCAAATTTTAATGTACTTACGCGGCGCTGGTCCCTTATAATTGGTTCGGATGGGAAGTTTTCCCATATTCGTGTTGCCCAGCGGCAACACTTTGATTTCCGTGTCGAATTTCGAGTGGTAGGCTGGCATTTCCTGGAAAATTCACGAATTTTCAGGGGGAAAATCGATATTTTCGCCAGAAAATGTAGAGATAATTAATGGGATTTTTCGAACCCAAACTTCGAAGATTTCGAAAGAAAAATAGACAGGATCCAATATCTACATTTACAACCCGTAAAAACTATTAGAAAAAATCGAATTATATCACAATAAATAACCAGAAAACAGAAAAAAAAAACTAGAAATATGACAAGAAAAAGCGATGAATCAAAAATCAAAAAAATCGATAAAACGGGGCTATTCCTTGCCCTCTTTCTTCTGTGTCTGCTCGATTTGCTCAAGGAAACTTTGTTTTGATAATTTGATGTAGTCGATGGGGGTGATGGTGAGCAGCGAGACCCATTGGCCGAGCGATTTGAAGTTGTCGGCGGCGAAGTAGAAACTGCGACCCGTTCTGAAATCGAATTATTGATTTTTTGGAGGTCTAAGGGCTTCTGGAGCGTCTGGAGTGGATATCAAGAGCAGAGAAGTTTAAAGGCGCATGTATTTGTTATCTCAAGAGTCTCAACACGATCGACTGTGCTTTATGCAAAAATAAGGCATTCTGGAGTGTAAAAAAACTACAGTAATCGGTTCTCCATGGCGAGACACATCCCGGAGCACTCACGATTTAAAATTGATGACAAATGTGAAGTCCTTGCCAATCCGATTCTCATCACACAACTCAATGAAGCAGTCTTCGATGATGAGAAGAAGGAACGGCGGATCCGATGGGGAGGATTCGTCCTCCTGCTTGTTGTACACTAACAGCATGTTCGCCTTCAGCACACCCCAACCATTTCGCCATTGGAAGTCCTGGAATTTAGGATATCAAGGGTTTCAAGTCGGAAAATGGAAGCGTCGAGAAGGAATTCAAGCATTTCTGACGTCAATCTTCAGATTAAATCATATATTTCACACAGGATATCTTCCTTCAAAATCGAAACTTCGGGCTCAAAAACACCAGAAGCGGCTTGAGTTTCCGGGCGAAAAATGAACTTTTTCGGGAAACTTTGTCCAAAAAAATCGAAGAAAACGTTTTTGCTCGAATTCTGAACGTGGTTTCACGTGTCAATAACTTTCTTTACTCGAGTTTTGGATATAGAAAACGAAGAAAAACTTCCTAAAAACACCGAAAAAGTGGTTTTTCTTTCAAATTTGAAGAAAATTATGGACTGAAATTCTGTATGTTCAAGAGAAAAATTCCACATTTTCAGAGTAGTTCTCACAGCGGAAAAGATAAATTCAAGCCCTTCTGACGATGTTATTTTCTGATGGATAAACAAAAACTTCAGAAATTCCAACGAAAAACTGGTTTCTGAAGGTCAATTCTCTTCTTGTTTCTCTTGTTTTCATCAGTCGATTCTTGAGATTTTTGGATTTCTGACCCTTCTGCAAACTGAGTGCAAAGCATGGCTACAAGGTGATCAAAGGGGGCACTTAACAGTTGCTCTTCGAGTTCTTGTTTATCGAGAGAACCTTCCAGAAGATGGTGATCAAAGGGTCATTCATTCTTTCTGAGCGCCTCTTCTCTGAGCCGTCCGATAGAAAAACAAGAAAGATTGATTGGATTTTTTGTCTAGCAGAAGAGAAGACGAGCACCTGACTCTCTTGGGGTCAAAAGGAAAATGGTGCCATTTTCCGGGAGCCTTCTCTTCTTGATTTGAGATTTTCTGAGTTCTAATTTTAATTTTTCTTTATTTTTTACTTTTTGAAAGTGCTTTTTGTTCTATTTACCTGCCGCAATTGCAGAGGACCCGTAAACCGACGCTCGAACGTCGGATCCGCACCCAGCCGGAACAACGAATTCGAGTTGGCTAGCATTTGGGGCTGAAAACATGAAGACGTCGTTGGTGATTCTTTTAGGAGTGGCACTGGCCATAGAAGCCGCGTCTTATGAGCGGAAGGTGGGTTAGTAACGGAGGAAATCGTTATTTTTCTACTTCAGTACACGGTTTGCCAACAAACAACCGGTGGACTGTACCACTACAAAGAGGGACGAAAACTTGACGAGGATTTGTGCGGGAAGCGTCTTGCGACGGCTTATTTCCATGACGAAGTCAACCAAACGGGGTAAGCACATAATGAGTCAATGTTTGTTGAGAGGGAGGAAAATCGATAAATGCGGTTTTTGATGGAAGATGGATCGAAAAAAAGAAGATTTCACAAAAAATCGATGAGAATTTGTGTTGAAATCGGATGCCCAAAAACAAAAACAGACGCATTTCAAATTTGAAAAAAAAATTACAGATGGGCATTCTTGGAAGTCGACGTGATTAGTCCAAAAATTCCACATTATTTGCAAGGATATGCCGCTGGATTTGCTGAGGGTGAGTTGAAAATTGCGGGTTTTCCCAAATTTTTTTTTTCAAAAATGTGATTTTTTTCACGAAAATTGAAAGCTTTTGTGTAAATGAAGAAGCGAAGAAGATTTCGGAACAGAATCGCTGATTTTTAGACAAAAAAATCACAAGAAAAAGCGGAGATTTTGCAAAAAAATGCCTGGATTTTGAAAACTAAATCGAATTTTTCGCTTTTTCTCCTGAATTTTCAATTAAATCTGACTTTTTTTTGGAAAATAATCCTTATTTGATGCCAAAAACACTTTTTCGAGCGTTCCAAAACTAAGTTTTTCGCAATTTTTTGAGAATCTTGGATTTCAACAGTTTTCGCTCGAAAAAATCGATTTCTACAAAACTCCAGCGATTCAATAGCAATTAATCCACCCAAAATCCAAAAAAGAACCCCAAAATGTTGAAAAAATGGCGGAAAAACCGACAAAAAGTACCGTGAATCATCTGTTGTAAAATGGAGGAATAATGATGTGTAGATTTACGGCTAGACAACATGCGGCGAGCGGGATAGCGGAGTGTCGTTGTGGTGAAATCCATGAAAATGGAGGAGAGAAGCCATAAAATGAAGGAAAAGGGGGAAAATGATAAGAAAAAAATATGAAAAGATGGAAAATAGAATGAAAATCAATGGGAAATCATAAAAATGATAGGGAAAAAGTATAAATATCGGCAAAAATTGAGAAATAGAAGGAGCTGATTAAAGCTTTGGATGTTTGGCATATTGTACCATTTTTGGTGAACCAACTGAGCAGAAACTGATATGAAAAATAAACCACGTGTTAAGGTCGTGCCACCCGTGACCTCATCGACCTGCACATCATCAACACAGTAAATGGATACTGTGACGGTGCCAAGCACTTCTGCGATGAGCTCGAAGAGTTCATGGTGGACAACTTGAAGTGGATGGAGATGGAGATTAAGGAAAACCCAGAAGACGAGTACTGGCAACAGGTGAACTTGACCGTCAACCAATTGTTCGGTTTGATTCATGGTTATGAGAACAAGTTGGGAGCCCCAATCAACTACAGAGAGATTGCTGTCCATCCGATTTTGTAGGCTTCCAGACTAGCTTAATTTTCTGAAATTCTTTAATTTTCCAGCATGATCCAAATCGCCGGCGACCTTGAAGACCTCGCTTTGAAGTTCAAAAAACCAGAGAACCCATCCAAAGTCTTCTCGGGACCAGGACACTGCTCGGCTCTTGTGAAGCTTCTCCCGAATAACGAAGACATTTTGTTCTCCCACGTCACCTGGTCTTCCTATGGTACCATGTTGAGAATCAATAAGAAGTACTCGTTCAAGACTGGAGATCCAGGACAGGTGTACTCATTTTCTAGCTATCCAGGTGGGTTGAAGGTGGCCAAGAGTACGCAATTTGTTGTAGGAAAATACAGAAACTGCGCTACATTGATAACGCAGTCGGCCACGTGGCGGACGGCGTCATCAATGAAGCGCGTTTGCCCTACCGTGCCGAATTCCAATTTTCCAGCCTCTATCACCTCCACCGACGACTTCATTCTCACCTCCGCCAAACTTGCTATCCTTGAAACCACTATTGGAAACTACAACGAAAAATCCCTCGACCTCATCACCCCGAACACCGTACTCACCTGGATCCGTGCCGAAATTGCTCATCGTACCGCCTCTTCGGGTCTCCAGTGGGCTGAAGCGTTCGGAAGACACAACAGTGGAACCTACAACAACGAATGGGTTGTGGTGGACTACAAACAGTTCCATAGAGGGAAGCCAGTGCAGCCAGAGACCGGAATCATTCATGTCGTTGAGCAAATGCCGTGAGTTTTGGGTCACCGGGGGTTTCAAAATTTTTTCCGAGTCTCTAGAAGATACTCGGGACTCCTGGGCCGAAAATCCGGAATTTCAAAAAAAAACTTCGGGATTTGGTCACCTGAGCAATATGTTACTTAAGCCGGTCCGTGGTGTTGGTCTGTAGTGTCTCAGAATTTTTTTTTGTGTCTCAGGTAGTCATCGATGTGCTGCCCCGTATTAGAACTCGCCGGATTCTAACTCATCAACATCCAACCCGTTCCGCCCGAATAGGCCGCATTCTCCCTCTCGTCACGACCTAAAGTTTGGGCCGATTTAGGCTGTTCGGACCAATCAAGGCCGATTTGGGCCGTTTGGGTCTATTTGGGCCGATTTGGCGGTTTGGGCCGGTTTAGGCCGTCTGGACCTATTTCTTCCGATTCGAGCTGATTTCGGCCGTCTGGACCTGTTCGGGCTGTCTGGGCCTATTTGGGCCGATTCGGGCCGATTTAGACCGTTCGGACTAATTAGGAACGATTCGGGCCGGTCTAGGCTGTTCGGACCAAGTAAGGCCGATCCGGGCCGCCTGGACCGGTTTGGGATGATTTGGGTCGTCTGGGCCGATTCAGACCTCTTGGATCTATTCGGGCTGTCTGGGCCGATTCAGGCCGCCTAGACCTATTTGGGCCGATTCGAGCCGATTTTGACCGATTTAGGCTGAATACGGTGTAGCACCCTTATCGAAGGCGTCCCAGACCCAAGTCATGAGATCTGCGTATTTTTTTGACCCTTGGAAATGCACAGATTTTTGTCTATTTGTCTGTTTATCCCAATATTTCAGTGGCCACATCGTCCACTCCGACAAAACCGCTCATCTATTCCGTACTACCTACTGGCCAGGATACAATCAACCATACTACAAACAAATCATTCGTTACTCGGAAACCGACAAGATGGTAGAGAAGTTTGGAGACTGGTACAGCTATGATAAGACCCCGAGAGCCCTAATCTTCAAGAGAGATCATGTTAACGTCAAGGACATGGACTCAATGATCGCTTTGATGAGATCCAACAACTATACCAAGGATCCATTGTCGAAATGTGATTGTAATCCACCGTACTCCGCTGAGAATGCCATTGCTTGTCGTTCTGACTTGAATCCAGCGGATGGAACCTATCCATTCAAATCCCTTGGATTCCGTGATCATGGAGCCATTGATGTGAAGGTCACCAACTCAAAACTTATCAATACCCTTCAATTCACAGCTGTCTCTGGACCACCGGGAGGTGTTGTTAAGGATGTTCCGATTTTCGATTGGAAGACTAGCCCGCTCCGGGAGAAGGTCCCACATTTCGGACAACCGGATAGATGGAAGTGAGTTTGGACAAACAGAGGAATGGACAGACACAAAATTTCAAAAATAAATCTTTCAGCTTCGCACCAGTGACCTACAGATGGAGAAAATCCGGACATCACCTCCACCATCTTCACCATAAACTTCAGAAGGAACTTTCTGGATTCTAAGCCCTAAATTCTGAATTTTTGTGATTTCAAATAAAATAAACTCCATTTTCTGAGAAATTCTTCATGGCAAGCACAGAGTCTACACAACTACAAATATGACTAGAATGTGAGGAAAAGCCTGGAAAATAAGTTATTCAACACTTTTGGAGATCGATTTGATTTCGGATTTAGTCTCGTCTGCCCGTTCCAAGTCTTCCTTCTTCTCGGGACTGATTGATGAGGTTTTGGAGCAGCAATGGGTGGAGAGTTTCTGGAAATAAGGATGATGAGGGAGAGAAGCAGAGAAGCTAGAGTGGCTGGTGTCTCTGCAGCTTTGACGCGGCATATCTCGGGAGCTAGAAGAGCTAGAGAAATGTGATCAATTACAAAGATACTCAAAATTATGTGTTCTACAACGTCATAGTTAATTGTGTTTTCTTATCGTTGAAGGCTGATGAGATACGGAGAGACGCAGAGAGACAAGGGTGTCTGGTGTCTCTGCGACTCTTTTATTTCTTTGACGCCCCTCTCTGGAAGCAAAAGAGCTAGAAAAAAGTGATCAACTACAAAGATACTCAAAATTGTTTACTCTACAAGTTTATAATTAGTTTTTTTTTTGCTATCTTTCAATGTCGATGAGACAAGGAGAGACGCAGAGAAGATAGATTGTCTGGTGTCTATGCGACTCTTCAATTTGGTAGTCTAACTTTGACGCATTGTATCTCTAGCAGCAAAAGAGCTAGGAGAAAGTGATAAACTACAAAAATGCTCAAAATTATGTGTCCTACAATTTTCTAGCTGATTGTTTCTTCCTATCGTTGAAGGTTGATGAGATAGTAAAAGACGCAGAGAAGCTAGAGTGTCTGGTTTCACTGCAACCTTTCTGCTTGGTTGTCTGAGTTTGACGCGTTTTATCTCAAGTAGCAGAAGAGCTAGGAGAAAGTGCTCAACTACAAAAATACTCAAAATAATATGCTCTACAACTCCGTAGTTAATTATTTTTTCCTATCGTTGAAGCATAAAGAGATAGGGAGAAACGCAGAGAAGCTAAGTTGTCTGGTATCTTTGCGACTCTTCAATTTGAATTTTCAACTTTGACGCGCCGTATCTCGCAAACTAGAAAAACTAGAAAGAATTCTTAAAAACAAAAACGTGCAGAATCAAATCCCCCACAACTTCCAAGACTCACCTCCACTAAAATATCCACTGTCCACAACAAAATCGCCATTACATGAAGTGATATCACAAACAACCGATGGGTCCCTGCTCCAATATGATCGAACATCAAGAATGCATAGTAGCCAAGGACACCACAGCAACGAGCAATTTCAATGTACCGCGCGTACCATTTCATATCGAAAAATGCTCCGAAACACTGCATGGTCACCACGAAATAAGCAATTTTCACGGAGCATTCTAGGTAACTCAAGTGATTCCGGTCGTATTCAAAGTGGAAGAATATAGCCAGCAGAAGGACGAATGAGACTGCCACATAGACCTTCACAATAATCCTTGCAGGTGGACTATACTTGATCACAGGTTTCTGAGGCTCTGGAACCTTATGAGCTGGATCCACCATAGACATCCAGTGGAAGAATGGGGTGACAGGGACCCCTGGGAACCATCCAGGGGGGTAAACTGCCGCTTTGATTTTATTGACGACTCCAGGGAACAAAGGCTCGCCCTTCCGGTCTTTAGTCCATCCTTTGAAGATGAGAAGGTCCCAAAGAGTATGAAATTGGAGATAGATTTGATTGAAGGAGTTCTCATTTGTGATGAGTCCATAGATTGGTGGATCTTCTGGACGTTCCGCCTCGAATGTGTTGAACATTCTATCCCAAATAATGAAGACGCCTCCGTAATTTCTATCAATGCAGTAAGGATTCCTTCCGTGGTGTACACGATGATGGGATGGGGTGTTGAAGATTAAGCCAAGAGGTCCCATGGTGTCTACTAGCTGAAATCAGAAGCTAATAGGTTAAATCCAACAAGACCAACTTACAGAGGTATGCATAATAAACTGGAAGATTTCGGAGAAATACCTATGCACCAAGAAGATCGGAGGAGGTATAAAAAAGGCTTGGAGGCAGTCGTAAATTGCCAGACCGGCATCTTGGATAGCAGCTTGACGGAGAGCAGTGGAAAAGTTGTAGTACTCGGAGCTGTGATGGATGGTGTGGAGGCCCCAGAAGAAACCGGCTTCATGCACCGCTCTATGCCCCAAATAGTACATAAAATCTTGGAAGAACAAGCAGAAAATCCATGTCCACGGAGAATCCCATGGCAGCTCCAGTATCCTCCAGTTGTCCCATACAATTACGTATAAGAATATTGCCACCGCACGTCCTCCGAACCTATAAAACCCTTGCTTATTCAGTTTCAACTAGGAGAGGGAGAGCTCACTTAAAACACTGACTCAACATGCCGGCACATATCGAGGTGATCGAGTCGTTCAATGCGAATCTGTCTTCATGCCCGGAGATGAATAGAATGAAGAACTCTGCGGTGAGAAAAACCAGCCACCATGCTGACACTTCTGCGTTGTAGTTTGGAACGTCGTCTACATTTTGCACAGTGGTTTCGTAAGGGGAGATGAGGTAGAAGGCGTGGCGGAGGTTTGTGAGAGTTAGTCTGAAAAATTGTTCGGGCTCATTTGAGATGGTCAGGGGAGCTCAGCGCGGATAGCTCGGCGTGAGTGGCTCGGTCTGGGTAGCAAGGCGCAGCCAGCTCAATACGGACAATTTGGCGCAGTCAGCTTGGCGTGGTCAGCTGGGACCGGTTAGCTCGGCGCGCGGAAGCTTGACGGATTCAGCTCAGCGCTGTTGGCTTGGCCCAGGAAGCTTGACACGGCTGTCTCAGCGCGGCTAGATCGGTGCGGGAACTTTGGCGCGGTGAGCTTCTTGCGGCTAGCTCGGCCCAGTTTATTTGTCACAACTAGGCTGAAGCGATCAGCTCAACGCAGCCAGCTTGGCGAGGTCAGCTCGGCGTTTGTATCTAGGCACAGCCAGCTCAATGCGGACGTTTTGAGCGGTCAGCTAGCTTCTCTAGCTTGACGCGGTCAAGCTCAGCGCGGTTATCTCGGCACAGTCAGCTCGGCATGGCGTGAGTAGCTTGGTGAGTCCAGCTCAGTACCGCCAGCTCGGCCCAGTAGATCAACGCGGCTAGCTCAGCCCGGTCAGCTCAGCACGGCCAGCTTGGCTCGCGATACTTGGCGATGTTTGCTCGGCACGGAAAGCTTGGCGTGGGTAGCTTAGCGCGTCCAGCTCAGTGCGGCCAGTTCAGTACGCCTATCCCGGCGCAGTTAACTCGGCTCGTTCAGCTCGGCGCGGCGAGGTCGAGAGCCCAGCTCTGCGAGACCAGCTCAAACAGGCCGAGGCTGGCTGGTGGAAGCAAAAAGTCCCTAGTGGTTTTCAGAGTTCAAAAATCTTACCGTTCCAATAGCCGATGTCCCAGTGAAGTATTCGAAAACACCCTATCTAACCATACCGTCTCGTTCATCCTTTTTTCATTTGGGCAGATTTAAGGGTTTCTGAAAAATGATATTATCTGGACAAATAGACAAACAGAAAGACAGGAGACTGATAAAGATAGGAAGGTGTCAAACGTCACAAAAATCTAGAATTCAGGACATCTAGACAAAAGGAAGCACAGACAGCTGATGTTTCGTTGATAGAAACTTCGGGTAGGTTGATCTATGAATCTCTTCAGAAAAGACACATAACCTTGATGACGTAAGATGAGAATAAGATGGTAGAGACAGAGAGAGAAGCTTCAAAAGGCAAGCGGATGGATATGTAAGGAGGGGAAAAAGGACCGGTCCTTGAGACCATGACTAAGAGAATCTGTTGGATGAAGAGAGGAAATGAGAGAGGGAGGAAGCTTTGATTGTTAGGCTGTTAAGGTGGTGTGGCGTGATCGGGTGGAGAAGAAGCTATTGGAGGGACAACTAATAATTGGTTTTCGTTTTGTTAAGATGGTATTTTGGTGTGGAAACTGAGATTGGGTTGGAGAATCATAAGGATTTTCATTAGGAAGTCTCACAAGGGAATATTTTTCTCACATGGATTAGGAGTTTTCTATAAATTGGTGGCCTGAAAGTCACTGTATCTGTCAGTGGATTCTGTAATTTCTAGCCCTCGCTGGAGCCTGAAAGTCTGGAAATCTTCCTCTGGAAACCTAACTCGTCACATGATTTTCAATGCATGGTCGATATGGCGACTTTTGGATAGAGGTTTCCAGACTCTCAGGCTCCAGAGAGAGCTAGAAATTTCAGAATCCGCTCAATGGGACAGCTACTTTCAGATCACCAATTTATAGAAAATTCCGAACCCAAGTGAGAAAAACAGTTTCTTGTCAAGGGACGAAGGGGTAAATTCAGAATATTGGGGGATACTTAGGAGCTTCACAAGAGAATTTTCTGACCCAAAAAATCTTGGGGTTTGCTGTAAAATTCACAACCTGAGGTCTGAAAAATGGTCCACGGAAAACCAAGATATAGCGCCTTTGAGGTCCAGCTAGTCCGTAAACACTGGGAGCCAGGCAAGCTTTCCACATTCTGGGCCCCAAAATGTGACCTAAAAATTCCGCGACCGACTTATTTAAGGTCGCGCGCCCGATTTTGACAGCTCTGTGGCTCGCAGAGCTCTATCTGATGGTATGAGAATCTCATCTAATTTTTGTTTAGTGGAAGGATCCCACTGGAAAATTCCGAGCCAAAATGACAACTTAGAGGTGCTAGATTTCGAGTCCCAATGGACCGCTATTCAGAAAAATGTTTTTGAGAAGCGCTAGAAGACCAATTGAAACTTGGGATGATGAAAAATAAATGCAAAATCAGCTGGAATCCCATTAGCTGCTAGATTTGAAAAAGCTTCCACAAACAGAAAACACAAAAAACTGCCGACGACAAATTGAAGCGTAGACTACGGCCAAGATAGCCATCTAATAATTACGTAAAAGACAGAGTGATCTTGAGAACACGATTCGAAAAAAAAGCGAAAAGAAATGGGGTAAAGTGTGACGGAATGAAACATGTATGGGTTAAACTTACTGTAACAATTTGGAACAGTAAAGTGTAAGCCAAGATGCAATAGGAAAAGTTACTGTAATAATTTCCAAGTGAAAAATAGAAATTTGTAATAAGAAAGGACCTATACTTGTTCAAGACAGCATATCTTCTTTGTCTTTAGAGTTATCAAAAAATGTTCAACTAATGAAATATTTAAAATTAACCAATGAACATTCCTTTAGTTGACCATTTTTTCATAACTCAAAAACCAACAAAGATACGCAGCTTTGAACATTTTTACGGTAACAAGAAAACCACTATAGTCCCCCTAACACACTCATAAATCAGAAAATGATGATGAATGGCTTTCGAATGTGTCTAGGGAAATCGGAATTCCATTTGGAGTGCACTCAACCATCACATCTTTGTCCAATGAAATAAGCGAGGAACGGTTTTTTAGCTTCCAGTACCGTGTGATTTATAAGGGAATTTCCTGCTGAAAATTGGGTTTTTCAGTCGGAAATCCGGTTTTTACGCCGAAAATTGAGTTTTCGGGTTGGAAATTTAGTTTTTCAGCAAAAATTGAGTTTTTGCGCTGAAAATAGAATTTTCGGGTCGAAAATTGGATGGGAAGGAAATTGAGTTTTTGCGCTGAAAATTGAATTTTTGGGTTGGAAATTTAGTTTTTACGCCAAAAATTGAGTTTTTATGCTGAAAATTAAATTTTGGGTCGAAAATGAAATTTTTTCGAAAAAAAAATCGGGGTTTTGAGCTGAAAATCGATTTTTTTTGCCAAAAATTGAGTATTTAGGTTGAAAATTGAGTTTTTGGGTCGGGAATTTAATTATGCTTCTCTCCCGAGGGTTGGCAATTTTCTATTAATTGGTGGTCTGAAACAAGATGCTCCTGTGAGTGGATTCTAAAATTTTCAGCCCTCATTGGAGCCTGAGAGTCTGGAAATCTTAATCTGAAATTGCCACGTCGGGGGCGGAGTCAGATATCCAGAAGGAGACTTCCAGACTCTCAGGATCCAGAAATTTAAAACCCAAAACTTTCAAAACAAAAAAAGGAATATCAATGCCATGGCTTCATCTGTCAGTTACATACATAGAAGGCAAAGAGATCCTAATCTCGAGGCGTTTCATTCCACAAGCAGCCAGTGATGAGATGATGATGGTGGGGGGAAGGGGAGGAAAAGGGAAACCTGTATATCGTTTCTCTCATTTTCACTTCATTAGCAGCAGGGGTTGGAGACGGGGGGAAATGGAGGATGGACAGTGAGGTATGAATGATTTTTGGAGGATCAGGGATCAGAATTTGATAAAGGTCTTGAAACGAATTCTATATTTTTCCGGCCCAAAAAGCAATTTGTAGGAATTTGGAAATAGAAAAAAAAACTAAATGTTTCGTGCCGGGACCCAAAATATTCTCAGGGAATTATCGGCAAGATGCCGTGCAAATTATTCTTGTAGCTGGCAAACGGCGAGCTGGTAGAACTGTATGGCAACTTGCCGATTGCTTACTAAACGCTCACGGCAAGCAAAAGGCAAATTGCTGTTGCGGCAAATTGCCATTTTCTCAGGCACCTTGCCTAATTTTCTGGAATTTATAAGAAAAAAAAAAACATTTCGATCTGCCGCTTGCTTTGCCAATCCGATTCTGCTTGTGTTATTCCGAATGAATTCAAAATGTTACACGTCTCCTCCCCCTGTATTCATGAAGAAAGCCGCATTTAACACATACAAACATTTTGAGAGAGAGAGAGAGGCTGGCATGGTTTGGAGGGGGGATAAAGAATGAAGATGGAGGCATCGAAACAAAGTCATTTTCGGGAAGAATAATAGTGGATTGGAACAGAAATGGGGAGAGAAATAGTGAGGGGATAGGAGAGGCGCAGAAAAAAAGTGATAGGGACCCTTTACAGTACTGGTAATTTCAGCATTTACAAGAAAATTTTCTCTCATTTGGGTTCGGAATTTTCTATATATTCCTGGGCTGAAAGAAGCTGTCCCGGTGATAGGGTTCTGAAATTTCTGGCCCGAACTGGAGCCTGAGAGTCTAGAAACCTCCATCTGAAAATGGCAAAATTTTCAGACAAAGATTTTCAGACTCCCTGACTCCAGTGAGGGATAGAAATTTCAGAACGCACTCACAAGGACATTTGTAGAAATTTCCTAACCCATGTGAGAAAAACATGCTTGAAGTTAGCTAAAACTGCATACTTTTGAACGGCACTTGAGAAAAAAAAGTAAAAGATACAAAAAAAAGTGAAAGATCAAATTATTCCAAATCCTAACAAAAATATTTTCCCAAAAACAGATTTTCCAAACAAAAGCCCACAACAATTATCAGTGATGGAAATGGAAAGTCTTCTCCATCCGAAGAAAGAAAAACCGAGAATCCCCATAAACGCAGACAAGAAAAGACAAAGAAAGGAGATAAAACTTGTTCCAGGATAGTGTCCACCACCACCACAAAAATCCCGATTCTGGTCCATTGGCTTACGGTTATTACTTTCGTGACTTTCAAACAATTTTCAAAGAATTGGTAGGAACGGAAAAGGTTTATGAGGCGAAAGGGAAGAACGTCTGTCTAGGGTACGAAGAAAGCAAGTGAAAATACGGGAAAAGTAAGAAGTATGGTGACGAAAGTGAGGGACAGATTAAGGTCAGGCGGAGGAGGAATTGAGGACAGTTATGCTAAAGTTGTTGATGTTTTGATGACGTCTAGTGGTGGTGGGGGAAAAGAGGCTAGGGGAAATAATTACCGCGCAGTCAGTACTGAATGCAGCATATCTCAGTTGCCTTTGAAGTTATCCAAAAGTGATCAACTAATGAAATATTCAGCAGAACATTTTGAACATTTTACTAGTTAAAAGTTTTTTGATAGCGGTAAAACCAAGCGAGATATACTGCTCCAAACATCAGGGTGTGCCTAAATTTCTTGTTGGTCTGTGATAAAGCAGAAAGGAAGTTTAGGCTAAATTAAATTCCAAATAAAAACTAAAAAAATTGGAAAAAAAACTAGAAAATGACACTTGTTCCGTCTGCATAAAAAGCTGTAAAAATTACATATAGCTTCCTCTCTAAAACAACATGAACACATGCCTTCCTGTTTGTACGCGATACGACATTGTATAAAGCAAAAACTGTTTTATGTATGGTCTTTGATACGTGAAAAAAGAAAAAAAGGAGGGGGATATGATGAATTGGGATAAGGAAGATTAGAGGAAACTGACAGATGTACCAAATTTCCTTTAATAGGAGCTCGCTTAGTGCCACATGATTAGAGCAGCATAGCTCGGTTGCCTTTGAAGTTATTAAAAAATAATCAACTAAAGAAATTTAAAGGAAATCGTTTTAAACATTTTACTAGTTGACTACGTTTAGAAAACTTCGAAGACAACCGAGATATGATGCGCTGAACATACATTGCTCGGTGGGCTTCACCATTCATAGAAATTTCAGAGCGGACAAGTCGGGGTTAACTACAGTTTGAATTGTTGTAGCTATGTTGAAGTACAGAAAATTTAACAGCTTTAACACAGTTACGACAATTCAAACTTTATTAAAACACACTCTCGTCCGTTCTGACAAGGAAAGTGCGTAACTCGAAAAACTATGAATTCCCTATAAGGTTCACATTGTGCACGCAACATTGGAAACTGCACCATATTGATCCATGTTTACAATTTCGTTAATTGAGTATTCAAAACGCGCGCTTTGAAGGTCGTTTAAATTTAACGTGGCACAAAACATTTTTTCGGCGGAACACATGCTTGCTCACGGATCGCGTATTTCAAATCTTTGAAGGCGCTTTATCTCAATTCTCCGTGCACCGCTTTTTGGAAACTTGTGAACTTTATAGCAATTTTTAAGATATTTAGGTAGATAATGATGTTGAAAAAAGATCGATTGGGCAGCATTCGTTATCGCTCAAAAATCTTTCCTCCAAAAGTTTGTTATAGGCATATTCCTCTGATTTGTCATAATAGGTTGTCGGAAAGCACTGTACCCAAAGCAAATGTGCTTCGGCATGTTCATAAACTGCATTCAACAAACTCAGCAGTAGATGATCGCTCGCAAAACTATTTTCCGTCACTTCGAATAAAAATAGTCTTAATTTCAGCTTTGCCTCCTCTGATTCTTTGTTAATTATATTCATCAATTTACTCATTCGATGCATATAAAAATCTTCAAAACGGGCCCATTCTTCTAGAAACTGCTCAAGGATCTTATTCTTATTGTCATAGGCTTCTTGTAAGATGTTGTATAGTGCTTTGAATTTCAAAAACTTTCGGGGTGTGTCCTTAGGTAATCCTAATTTTTGACCAGCTTCCGTCATCTTTTTATTGATTTTTTGGTCAATGTAGGTAGCTTCTGAGTTGCTAAGGTTTGTGACTTTGAAACTGTTGAATTGGTTGGAGAGGTTGGTGATTTCGTCTGAAAAGAGGAACTGATGAGACTGTTATATCTTGAATTTTAGAAAATTTGAGCGTCGCGAGATTTTGTAAACAGACATCTTTTTTTTAATTGAATGAGCATACAGTACAGGATGTACCTTGCAGTTCCTTTTTGGCCTAGAGGAGACCGGGTTCGATAGAAAATCTTTTCTACGGATTTTCATACGACTACTTCCCGGTTTTTTGCAAAACCAAGGCTCCTCAAGGTCAGATCCCTCGATATTTCATTGTTGCACAACGTCTCTGTTTCAAAACCTAGCACTCACCCATGAAATTCTTCCAAACTGGATCGTCCGCGCTTAGACCCATAATTTTGAATCGTTCCGCAAAATCCTTCAACTCATCCTTCTTCATCCATAACTTCCGTTCCCGAACCTTCTTAATCCGATCTATCACTTCTTTTGCTTTTTCAACCGTCTTCTCCTTTGCTTCAGCTAATTCGGGAATCGAATAAATATCCACTGAGTTTTTTAGTCGTGAAAACTTAATCACGTCAAGAAACTTCATATATTCGAGACCACCCGACTTCGTTTCCGTTTGATACATCAGTGCTTCTCGCTTGAAACATAAAACAATGCTTCTCAATATATTGGGAATTCTGGACGACGTTTCATGTAGTTCCTCCTTTATTCTGTTATCCACTAGAATCGCATGAACCATATAGTACCAAAACTCCAAATCCGTTTCGATTGCGTCGATTTTAGAAAAAGGAAGAAATTGGTGTCCGGTATGATCAGGTAGGCCCTCAAGTATACAATGCGTGCAGTAAAGTGCAGCTTTTGAGAGAAAAACCAGTTTGTTTTCCTCTATAATTTGAAATTTCCCATTTGGTTGCTTCTTGAAAAGTTTTGAAGTTTCGCCACAAGTCATACACATTCGTAGGTTTTCAGTTTCAGCACATTCGCGACTATTGCATTTACCAATGCCAACTCTCTGAATAAAAATCAGTTATTACAAACTTTTGAGAAGACCTCACTTTTTGATTCGAAGTCTCTTTCTGTAGCTCTTCTATAGAGAGTTGTTTGAAAGTTTGCAATGTGGTCTGTAGCTGAAAGTTGTATTCAACATTCTTGAACGCATCTTTCTGATCGCAAATAGGACATTTGGCGCTTCCACTGGTTACTATGCACGTGTGACAGACAGTGTGATTACATGTTCCGTAACGAGGACGTTTGGTAGTTTCATCTGGAAGTTAAGTGTAAAGCTCGTTCAATTAGGGGTTCTAGGAATTGTCGATATTTGGAAAAAAATTTTGTTAGCCGGGAAAGTGGTTGTACAAGAAAACTGTCAGCTATAAAAAAAAGTTTGAGCTATATTAGATACACCAAAAAATTTTTAGAGCAGTGAAACAATGTTTGACTGCGTGATATGCCAAATATTTATGTTTCTCTAATAAAAAAACCCGCGTTGTTTCCATACATGTCCAGGGCCGGGCCCAAACCAGAATTTTCATGGGCCCGGCTCGGTGGGCCCGGAATTTCAGTACTAAATTTTGGAAGCATAAGAAAACAAGCCATTTTTCGGCGAATTTATTGCCTTTTTGTTATTAACCAGTCGGTGGCGCCGCCTACGGCGGCTCACCTCCTTTTTGTTCGTCGCTGCGCTCCTCAATGGGGGGTTAATTTGCCACGCTTAAGCTCATTTTTGATCATTGGGTAGTGATGCGCCCTAAGCCTCCTTCCTGTTCCAAAATTGTTTCTAATTTGAATTCCCGCCAAAAATGTTTATAATTTGAATTCCCTCCAAAAATTTTGAAAATTCGCCAAAACTTCGAAAATTTGAATTCCCGCCAAAAATTTTGAAAATTTGCATACCCGCCAAAATAATCAGATGTTTTGACGTTTCTAGAAGTTTCTGGAAGTTTCTAGAAATTTCTGGGAGTTCTGGAACTTTCTAGAATTTTCTGGAAGCTTTTGGAGCTTTCCAGGAGATTCTGGAACTTTCTGGAACTTTCTGGAAGCTTCTATAATTGTCTAGAAGTTCCTGGAACTTCTGGAAGCTCTGGAAGTTTCCGGAAGTTTCGAGAAGCTTCTGGAAGCTCTGGAAGTTTTTGGGTTACTGTAACTACCGTAATCCTACAGTAATCATTGCCATTTTTCGTTTGTGCGCTATTGGGGTCCCGTAGATACTACATGCAAAAATTGGAACAATCCCGTTCATACCGAACACTTTTTCAAAAAATGGGTTACTGTAGCTACCGTAATCCTACAGTAAACCAAGCTCCAAACGGTATAGAATTGGAGCGCTCGGTGACCCATGACCACATGCCAAATATGGTTGAAATCGGTCGAGGGGCTCAAAAGTTATTCAGTGATAAGCGCTGGACAGACACACACACACACACACAGACAGAGCTTGCCGCTTAGTATATAGAAGAGATGTTCATTTCTCGCGTATCAGGGATAGTTTTCAACTGAATTCTATTCATTTAAACCAAAAACAATAATTTTCAGCTGAAAAGCATAGATTTCAGTGACGAAATGATCCGTTTCTGTGCAAAACTGTAAAGTTTAGTCAATTTCGGTAGTTTTTCTTCGAGTTATGGGTTTTCTGAGAGAGAAAGTGTCTTTTTTTGACGACTTTAATACATTTTCCAGTGAGAAAAATCATGAATTTTCACTAAAAATTCAAAGTTTTTGGCTCCGAAAAATCAAATTTTTTGAACCCGGGCCCTAAAAATTTCCTTTCGGCCCGGCCCACAGCCGGGCCGGGTTTCGACATGTATGGTTATTTCAGCTCGGAAAGATATAATCGAAATTCAATTTTGATTATATCTTTTGTCTTTTCAGTTTTATTTTCACTTACTGTAAAGATTCTGACAGGCAGGGCAAAATACTACCAGAGACATTGTGTGGAGCAGAACTTGACAAATATTGCTAGTCTCTCATTCTTATCACCAAATTGATTCATTTCCTTTTCTTTTCTCTAGGTCTCGTTTTTATGTAATATTTTTATACAGCAGTTTCGCAACCTTATAACAATTGCTAACAATTGCTAATTTTTGTAAGAAAAATACATGAGCAGCCTTTTTGCTAGGTCATTGATTCATATCGATTTCCTATCGATATCGATTTCCTTCTGTCTTATTATTTAGTATTTCCTTAGAACTCACCGAGATCTACATTTTGGTATACTTCTGATTAGAAATTCGTTTCGCTGCATTATGACTCTAAATTTCAGTTCAATATGGAAGAACCCCCTTCGTTACTTTGTCCTGAATGCGGAAAGCTGTATGGTAAGTCCTAAATTGTTTGGACCTCCAGACTTCAATATTTTTACAGATCTTGAAGAAACCCCTTCGGATTGTGCCTCCTATCTTCTTGTGACTAATTCCATGGGATGTAGTGATTGCAAATCAGATGACGAGCTTCGTGAAAAGTACAAAATGACTATAATATGTTTGATGAAGCTGGAAAGCGATTTGGAGTGCGAGGATGAAGATTTCATAGAGAAACAGACTAAGAAAGCTCAGGAGACGTGCTCAAAGTGCTCTCAGTCCTCGGAAATATCAATGATTTGTGTAAATTGTGCTGGAATTAGGCTCAAAAAGTTGGAAAACGGGGAATGGATCATACACGAAATTGGGAGTAATCGAAAAGTGGCAAATGATGTGATTTGCACCGAATGTGCAGTTACGGATCACGGAGGACATGAATTGGTGGAGGTTAAGGAGTGAGTCAGAATTAGATATGTGGAAAAACTTGGTTAGTGATTCTTAAAACCTGAAGATTCATAAAACGTGATTTATCTGCTTCGAGAGCTGTTGCTCAATTGAGTTGTCCACTACAAAAATGAAGTAAGAGTTATGATTGATAAACTCAGAATTTTTTATAGTCGTAGAATTTTCAAAGTCATTTACAATCAACCTGTTTTCAGAATACGAAACTTCACCGACGCCATCAAGCAAGAATTCTTTTTGGAGTTCTACCATCATCGAATGTCAATCCTCCAAAAATACTCCCCAAACATTGAGAAGCACAAATGTCGAATCGATTGTCTATATTCTAGTTTGACCGAGGGATACCAAGAAGAGGACCTCGCTTTGTGCTCCACCGAGCTCATCAATAGCTATCGAGAGGAAAGGAAAAAGCTGACGGAATTCATTTTGAAAGTTTTGAAAGTGACAATGAGACTGAAGATAATGTATATCGATGGTCTGCAGGTAAGAATTAAACAAAGTTTTTTTTTCCGTTCAGATTGAGAAAAATGTGATTTCTGAGTTTCATACTTTCAGAAACACATTGATCATCAAGAGATTCTTCATAAGGATGCCACTACCAATGATCAAAAAGACGTAATTCAACGTCTTTTGCTAAGACTGAGATTAACTCGCATCAAATTCAAAGAATTTATTCAAGAATATCCACAAGTTCAACTGACTCCTGAAGATATTAAAGTCATTGATGCGGAATTAGACGCCAGAATGGAGACTTTGGAGACGGATTATAAAAATGGGCTGAAGAATCAAATTAAATTGGAGAATGGATCGAAGTTTCATAAGTACCAAGCGATTTTGAAGGAAGAAAAGGTAGATGGGCTTTTTATCGCGTTTCTTAGCGGTGGAGTCTTTTCCATGCCTGCGGCGGCTTGTAGAACATTAGGAGCAGTTACTCACATAATCGCTGCCCGGTCCACGGCAATTAGCCGTAACTGAGTAGATGATAAAAGAGAGAAATATTTCATAGCTTTATTTTTGTAGTTTGTAGCACCTTTATATCCATCATTAACTAAACAGACAATTTGTGCATTTAAAATAACTTCCAGGATATCATCAATCGCTTCTTTTTCCTTTGTTCCGAAGACAAGGAGCGAACTGAAGACATTTTCATCGAAAAGTGCTTTAAAAAAATAAATGTCATCAAAGGATTATTCGGACAAGAAAATCCCGAAGAAACCATAAAATTCTATCAGATGGAGATTATGGCGGCCAGGATAAGAAAAGACAAGGAGCTGAAGAAATTCATCGACAACAATGAACGAGTGTTTTTTCTGGATTTGATGAAGTTGAAGTTCTTTCCGGTTACTCCTGATGCTGACCCCATGGATGCGGTGTATAATCAGTTTATCTCAATTTCTGAGGATTATAATTTTATTGCAACTGAAAGGAGGAAAGCAGGAAAATAAATTTTAGAAAAAAATCAAACAGTTGCTCCATCCATCATGTCCTAGCTCCAGTAGAATATGCTGAAAACAAATTCTAACGTAATTTTTACAAAGTAAGCTCTCTCGAAGGTTCAGAATGCGGTTATGTTTTTATGTTCCTGTGGAGATACATATAATCTCACGAGCTCAAACCCCACTCGGGTCAAATACTTTTCTGGCAAATAGAGCACATTTAATAGAGCACATTTAATTTTTCCGTCCCATGAACCTTGTGTATGTTAATCCCCGTGTCAAAGACTTCTTTTTCATTACGGTCCCTATTTGGAATGCCATTACTTGCCATTGCCCCACTTTCCTTCGTCCCAGTGAATTTAACAATCTCCTCCAATGTAGTATCTCAATGATTTTGATTTCTCTTGTCTTTCCCTTTCTTCACTGTACGCTTTTGTTTGACCTCCCATTCGCTCCTTTTTAGGCATTATTAGGCATATCCCCCGTTTCTCTTTCTCCCCCGGTGAGGCCCAGTGAGGAGCACTTCACAGGTTCTTAAGATATTGATTTTTCATTCCAGTGAAATCAATAATCAAATACATCAAAGAAATCAATGGAGAGCATTCCAGGTCTTCGAAAGTCCAATACAATAAACAAGTTAGAGGTGAGTTGGATATGCAAAAAATGTTTAGAGTATGTAAGAACATTTTTGAGTCCATGTGCGGAAAATGTAGGGGTGGAATAAATCAGGGGAGATAAAGACAAGATCAGACACAGGAGAATGTACACGATGAGGCATTGTATAAAGCAAAAAGAAAGTGTCACATGGGCTTTGATACATGAGAGTTTATGTTTGCAATTTTTCAAGAAAATAGAGGCCTCAAATACATGGTTGAGTTAGTCTAAAGAGTTTGTTAATCATCACGCCGGCTTGACTGAGGTATGAGTGAAAAGTATACAT
>GL380392.1:0-22220 GCA_000143925.2 Caenorhabditis brenneri
GCCAATGACCATTCCTTCTACCTAATAAATGAGTGTCCGAGATCATGAAAGCTTTCAAAACCGATTCTGAGCACCTTAAACTTTGAGTTATTTCAAACGTAGCAATTAAGTTCCCAAACCTTCCATGCTTACAGGGCCACGAACACTCCGAAAATGCGTTGTAAAATATATAGTATTCATTGTAAAGTATTAAAATGGTGGTGAGAATCAATGGAGGTCCAAAGACCTTTAGCCATTGCATATGTATAGAAATTTACACTGAAATCGAGGGATTGCTCCGTATTCTCAGAGTAGACGCTGGAACTATGTACAGATTGGTGTGTGGATAAGTCCATGTTATTAAAATGCTCTTTCGAATAATCCAGAACAGAACAAAAGTTCATTTTCATATAAAAAAAAACAGATAACAAATTATTCTAGTGCTAAATTACGAACAGAAACATCTTAAAAAAAAAAACAATTACTACCTACTGCTTCATCAGCATCTGTGTGACACGTTCCAATACTTTCTCGTTTAATCCAAGCGCAGCTTTTCTCTGAAAACAACTTGAGTTATTCCAAAACATTAGATTATGTCAGGTGCAGACCTGGACTTTGTTGTTAGCATCAAGCTCCTCTTCAATACTCCAATAATCTCCTTTTTCGTCATACAACTCGAAAAGTCGGTGTGGGCCTTCAATGCGGATGTAGTTGGTACGTGGATTAACAAAACCGTCACAGTCGATATTAATAGCTAACGTATTCAGTTGTCCAATGGCGAAGTAGAAATTTATGCCGTCGGAAAGGATCATTTGAGAGGTGAAAGGACGTGTGATGTCAGTGTATTGAGTGAATCCATGAGAATGAGCTTGTGCGCAAAGAGTGGTAAACATACTTACGATGGCTTGGGATCTAGCCCCTTCATCCAGCATTTGTTCTGAAATTCAAAATAAGTATTCGTTCATTTGAAGGCACCTATGTTTCTAGAAACAGCGTAATGAAATATTGAAAATCTTACTAGCTTCTTCGCTATCCTCAAGATTGGCCTCATTTTCCCATCCCATCCAGTGGGCAACTCGTTTTCGCAGTGGTCTTAGAGACTTTACACTAAGAACCCCATATGAATGTGTCTCTCCAGAATCAACATGGTATCCCGGGCACTGCCACAATGGTTCTTGATCTGGCCACAAGTTGTATACTTTTGGAGAAAATAGTGTTTCTTCAAAGTTATAACCTTCTTCAAAAACAGGAATTTTGGCATCTTCTGAATCCAATGAATGTAGTGGTGCTGGTGGTTCTTTGGATCGAATTTGAGCTGCTAGCTTATCTCTATGCACGAAAGCAAGTTCTCCGAGTTTTCTTCGATCATCTCCAATAAACTTTGGAAAATTGTTCAACTTTTTCTTAGTTATCATTTTGCCAGTTCCGACTTCTTTCTCTTCGTATGCATCGTATAAGAACATGAAACCACTTCTTATCCAAAATGCTTCAGACTCAACATCATAAGCAACACGATAATCAGCAAGGCGTGATACATTGTGGGCAACTCCACCCATCGCATCATCGATTAGACTTCCAAAAAGCTTTTGAGTGTCTTCGTCACTGAAATTTTGACCATCTCTATATTCCATCGATTTCATTGTATTCTATAAAAACTGACCATATTTTTCAAAAAGATAACACTGACTCACTTGAAAACTCTTCTGCAATTCAGCAGTAGGTGGTCTCAATCCATGATAATATTCATCAAGTGATCCATTCTCCACTCGAGTCTTTGTCAGATACTTGTAGTACTCCAATGTATCGAAATGGCCTGGTGTCGGCGGGATACCCCATGCTTTCCGTGTTGCCATCAGTGTTGGATGCCATTCTCTGCGCCAAGTCTTTTCTGCTCGAGTCCACGGTCGTTCATAAGGCGATACAAAATCTATTTTTTCTTTTATTGTCGGCATGGAATTCACTATTTCCGCTGTTTTATAATAATCAAAGAGACGGACTCCTGCACCAGATTCATCCCCCGTATTAACAAACTCTTCCTGAAGCATGTGCTTCGGTTGGTGGTGTTGATGAGGTTTTCGGTAGTATGGCGGGCGATACACTGTTGAAGCATTTGCTGCTTTTTGTGGAACATCGTCAGATTTGATAGTCGGTTCAACATTTTTTGATGACTGTGGCAAATCTGCGACTGTAGTAGCCTTTCCACGACAGACTGATCTTATCACAAAAGATCTTTTCAACCCGTGCATCGTGCCAGTTCTGTAAAACTGTTTTTTGCCTATTCTAAAATGATGCTTGAAGAAATAGAACGCCCGCTTGTACAGTATTACAAAACCAATTTAAATCATATAAAGTGGAAAATAAGATTATATACAGATTTATTTATAGATTTGTACTTCAACTTTCGAGTGGAATGAAAATTATTTATGTTAGTGTCTCTGAGATCGGGTATTGGATGATGGTCCGCCTGAATTAGCCGCCGGGTTGCTGGGGGTAGCTAGAAAAATTGGAATATATATTCATATTATTGATCATAAGTATACCATAGAGATGTGCGTTTGGTGATTCTGGAGAATCCGATGGTGTTGGAGATCCATTAACTCCACCAGCCGGTTGTTGAGGAGTATCGAATGCATTGAACAGCGGTGGCTCAATTTCAGCTACGCGTGAAGCTCGCGGACGACGAGCTGGACGAACTAGTCTTGCAGCAGGCTGAATTGGCATGATTTCGCTAGACGAAATAGCATTGACTGGTGTAGAAAGACTCAATGACGGCGTGGCAACAGGGGTACGAGCAGATGCCATAGCCTGAAAGTTTTTAAAATAAATTTTAGAAATAATTCTGCATCCATCGTGGACATGCCCTTGCAAAGGAGCAATTTTTCGAGAAAAAAAACTAACGGTCGTTCTGGCGCAGTCTCCGGAGCTTGACCCTGGTGTGTTTTTCTCTGAAATAAGGGCTTTAAAAAGAAGAGTAAAATGTAACACTGACTTCTACCAGAAGATCGTAGACTTTTCCGCGAGATTCCTTGGGTAGGTCCACTTTGGTCCATTGGCTCTTCTTCGTCAACATCCATGGCTTCACACTTAATTTCATTGATGAGAGGAGCATCCTGTTTAGCGAGCTGGTCTGACAGCCATTGAATATCATCTTCGCACAGTTCAAGCTGAGTCAACGGGCGACGTAACATAGACATTTTAACTAGAAGAATCAAAAAGCTCAAAAGATCATTGAATTTCCTTTTCCCGATAATAAAAGGATCTATACCTTGTAGCTTCCCTCAATAAATTACTAGAAGAAAAGAAAAACATATTATTTTGCCAGTAAAAACCGCACCCTCAAACTCCGGCTATCATTATGATAACAGGAGATTAAGAAAACAAAGAAAAACAACAGAAATATTAAAGACAGTTACGAATGAATAATCCAAGTTTGCCTCATCAGATATAAGGAGATGAAACAAAAAAAAAGAATGAAATTTAAGAGGAACCTGTTTCAGCAATGTGAGCTCTCTTTTAAATTTCAAACCGACAGAATAACGAAAATGTGAAAGAGACATTTGAAAACCGGACCAAGATCAGATTGTTACTAGTTGACTTTCACTTTCTCTTGGCGGCTCTTTTCCAATTGAAGAGCGATTTGTTGGGCACGAAGAGTTAATCGCTTGGTGTTCTCCATCACTTGCTCGTGGATACTGACCGATTTTACTCCCATAACAACTTGTCCTAGCTTGCTGTCGATTTTGGCTCCTTCTATGCGGTAGGTTCTGATCAGATCGACGATCCAACGTTCAGCTTCTTCTTGACTCATGTTCAATCTACGAGCAAGCATTTCAATGGTAATACATTGATGAATACGGCAGAACATCTCGAAGATCAAAAGACGAGCAGACTCGCGGAAATCTCCGAGAACTGCAGTGAGGAAGAAATCATTCGAAAGCACCTCTTCACACTTCTGTAGCATCTCCTGCGCCTCGTCGAAATCGTACTTGATGTAAAGACAAGTGAGAAAATCGGTGACAGGGTCTTTGTAGCTATGTCTCTCCTGAAAACATAGACATACAGTGGAAAACCCCAAAATTTAAAAACCTACAATATCAATAACTTTCACGAGATCCTTCAGACTGTTCTTCTGTCGACTTTTGCTAGTGACGACGGCAACTGCCAAATAGCGAAGCAGGTGTGGGGCAAGAACTTGAATAGCATTGAGATATGGCTGTTGATTAAGGAACATCTCGATGATCTCATCACGTCCTTTTGGATAATTGTAGTAAACAAAGAGAGCCCAGTGCATGAGCCAAGCACGTTGAGTAACAAGCTCCCACTCGGTGTCGAATGGATTGGCGTCGATATAAGCACGCAGCTTGAGCAAATCATCACGTGCGTGCTCCCATTCTTGTAATAGAATCTCACTGGCTAGCTTTCCGTAGAGAGCGTTCAAATAGTTTGGATCCGCTTGATTGACAAGATTACGGTAGTAGTAGAGACATACTGAAGCGACAGTATAATTTCCACATTCATACATGAATTTGCTGTACTTGAAGAGCGTATCAACCATATCCACGGTGAACTACGAAAATATAACACATTATATCAAATTCATATGTAAGAACACTTACGTTGTGATTTTGAGTCAAATGCTCCAAGATGCGAACGTTTCCATCTCTTTCCCGGTTGTTATCCATCATCTCTTTAACCTCAGGAATTTCCAATATAGCAACCACTGAGTCGACTTTGCTTTTTAGTTCATCTCTCTCCTTAATTATTTGTTTCTTCTTGGCTTCAATAGCAGCCGGAATAGGCTTCCCATTGTATGTTTCAATGACACTATCTATCATATTTGTCTTGCTCAAAAGTTGACGGTGCATTTCAGTCAAAGACTTCTCATCATAAATCTGAAATAGTTCCCAAGATTAATTGAATGAATAAGTAAAATATTTGTAACATACGCCTCTTGGTTCGATAAACTCCAGAAGCGGAATGATCAAGTGCAAATCGAGAAACGGCGCCATGCGCTGAGTTAGGTCGAAAGTCGACATTTTTACCTGTAAATGCGAGTTTGAATATTTTTTCTTGTAACATTAGCTTGAGAGAAATAAATGACAAGCGATTGCAATGGAAAACGTTTAACAAAAGGAAAACCAGAGAAATTAGGAGAAATTCGGCAGAATGAACAGCTGCTAAACAGCTCGCTGAGCGGAATTACGGAGTAACGTTTCCGTCGTCAAAACATAAACCAACTTGCAAAAAGTATTCATACTGTGAAAATAATAAAGTTCCAACAAGGATTTTGAATTTACGAGAATTCTTCTAGAAAAGAACATCCGGAAAATTTCTGCGGACGCAACACAAGTTGAGTTCAAAAAAATCTCAGCAACCGCAGTTACTCTTGTATTTGACGCACATGTGCATTCATGCTTGTGACAGGCCTTGCCGGGCCTTCCCACGAATGGAAATCTGAAAAAGTGCAAAATTTTTTTAATCCGGGCCAAAATTTTACTACCTCGTTCAGAATGCCCTGAAGGCCAGTGACATGTTTATCATGAATCACTCATATAGGTCCATATATAATCCAAAATTCATTCAGATCCATCCGAACACCTGCGAAAATCTATGTTCAAACTTATAAACGTTTAATTAAACTCCTATGAAAGAAAACAAATTTTAACCAATTTTAAAAGTACATATCCATCACAGCTGGTAAATCGTGCAAAAAGTATAGGTACCTTAAATTAGCAAACCGTTTATTCATTAAAGGTGATAGAACATGAAAAAAATATTATTTTTTTATTACAAAATTAAATTTCCTACATATGTCTGAAAAATTTGGAATAGAAGAATACCACATTTTCGAAGATAGGTTTTGAAGCATAATTATGGAAGGTGCACATTGAATCCAGATCAGAAAAATGATAGAAACAAATTATTACGGTTAACTTGACTTATCGTCAAAACCCCAATTGAGGAGCATGCAATTACATTTTTTGAGGACACCCTGAGAGAGGCAACACTGTTGGAGAGACATTTCAAATGGAGGGGCTCCTCAATTAGAGTATTTACATTATGCTTTGCGTTGAAGATGAGTATAGGAACAAATTGGCTTCCCGTCGTACGGTGATCACAGTTTGTTATGTATTTTTCTTCTCGTGCTGATTTTATGGTAGAAGTGCATTTTTGATTTTTTGATATAACGTTCAGATCAAAAGTTCAACTCCTTATACAATTTTTTATGACGTTTGAATTGTTGTGAAATCCGTTCCTCGTGACCGCAACGACACTTAGATATGAGGTATCGTTCAAGATTACGGTACTAGGGTGGGCGGTTTTTATTTACTCTGACTGGCCAATCAGTAAACCATTCATTTACCGTAACCATGAATGTATTTTTAGCTAAATTTTGAAGAATTTAAGCTTCAATCTAGTTCGGGTAAATTTTTAGGATGCTACCTAATCTTATTAATCTAAGCACCTTTTTTTGTGTGTTTGTCAGGTTGTAAGTACCTCATCGAGCCTAGCTCAGGGTTTTCGTATATCGAAAAACCTCAGTTCAATTGTGATGAAGTTTTCCATTTTTCATTTTGAGCTCTGTGGGGCTCAATGTCACTGAAAAGAAATTTTAAGCATATAACTATTCTCAAAAATCACGTGAACCCAGAAAGTTGAAGCTGCGAAGCCGCGGAAATCCTCTGGTTAATTACTATGAAAGTAACTACAATGACAGCTTTTAGATGATTCGAAAAAGAGCAAATTCACTTCTCATTATGTTTTTGTCTCTTGGATTTTGTTCCCAATGTTCGCGTAAAGCATGCTGCAGTAACATAAATTGCAGTTTTTAGAGAAGTTTTCATTCCAACATGGGGCCTTGAACCTCCTTACTACAAGTACAGCACAACGTATTCTATATTTTAAAAAAGAGTTGAATGGATTCGAGACAAGGGGTTACTAATAAATGCAAAAGAAAACTGAACGGATATGTTATCCTCAAAAAATAAAAATATGGTTGCTTGTCATTCTAACAAATTGAATATAGTTAGCTTCCTGGTCAACATTTGGGAAAAATTGTAATGAAGTGCGTACAAATAATGTTTCAGTGTTGGGGTGGCACCTCAATAACTTCACAAGATAATGAAAGATGTAAGATCTTTATGTCTATTTCAAAAGACGAATAATGAACGCACAAAAAAATAGACAATAGAGTCCATATTCCAACCCACATAGATGATTTTTCTTTCAAAAAGGTAAAAACTATTTTGAGTTTTCACTATTTGCTCAAAAATTTTTAATTATTATACCTTTCAAAACTCTCAAAAAGCATCGGTTTCGCATAAGTCCGCTGTCTACAGTAACCAAGAATTGATGACTAGTTTTGACAAGAAACCAATATCGTCATTTGACCAGAATCTCTATGCTCTAGATAGAAACCAAAACGGTGAAAATGGAAAAATACATATTCCTCGAATTTGAAGACTTCGTGGATCAAAATGTTGGGAATATCGTAATGATAAGCAAGCCTGTTGACAAGAAGCCTTGAGACGGAGGTCGGTTGACCGATCATTTGAACTTTATGATAAATCGAATCAAAAGCTTACCTGATTTCAAGTTCTGTCTCAAACTTCATCAAGTTTATTGTCAACTTTAAAAATGACGAATTCGTAAATGAAAAACTAAAATCGTGAAGTAAACCGAAGTAACAGTACGATAACTGACTGAATGAAAGCATAATATGTATCATTGATTCAAAAAGAAAATGGAGAAATCTTATATATAATTTTTTTTTGGGTTTTTCATTAGCCACACTAGTTCAGGGACACTGTCATAGAAAACATTGTAAATATGAAGAATATAAGTATCCTTGGGACATCAGAGGAATGACTTATTCAGTGCATCAGCAACTGTCTAGTTAGGTATACGAAGAAATCCACAGGAGTCTAAATTCACAATATGACTTCTTTGTTAAGGTTTTTCGTCGGTTTATATTGGTTATTCATAATTCATCTTGATGATCTCAATGAAGGCTATTTTTGAATAATGTTTCTTCATTTCAAATAATAAACAATGTCAAACTCCCTTGATATTAAGCTGATTCATCTCATACTGTCTTTGATGAAGAGTTTACAGTCACACTATGAGAACGTTTGAGTTGTCAATGTTTCGTCCCTTTGGAGACTTGGGTTCTGAAAACTTCCTTCAGCTACCTGTATAGATTAAAGATCTCTGAGCCAATCGAGGATCAAAATTTCAATTATTTTCCGTGTTTCAATGATCTGACCTGTCTGAACTGATGAGGTCACCATCGATCGTTGTACTTGACGCAACTAGAGATTGTGATTTTTCTTTCATCAGAAGCCACGCCTCTCTCTTTACTGATATAAAACAGGGTACGATGTGATGGCCAACAACATCTCTTCTTTTTCAAGTTGATTGTCTAAAACCCCCTTCTCCCTCTTGAATTTCATCATGTCCAATTACTCGATTCTCTGCATTATGGCGATTGTGCTCATGCTGTCAGCCACCGTTCACGCTCAATTGTTCGGTGGTTGGTCGCAACCTGCATGGGGATATAGTGCTCAAGGTACGCTTATAAGCCTTCCCTTGATTTTTTTGCATATCATTTCGAGATAATAATCATTTTGGTTTTCAGGTGTCGGTGTTGATCAATACGGAAACACTTTCGAAGGAACCCCACAAAACGGAATCTACTTGTTCTGTAACGGACATGGATGCCCAGGACGCGGCTAAAATGACAGCAGATAATTATATGAAAATTGGGTCATTTTGTTTCTCACATGAATTTTATGATGGCGTCTAAATGAATGTATAACTTTTTTTTTCTTTTAACCCACAACAGCATGATATCCAAGCTGTCCCTTGGCAACCAAATCACATGAATTGATAACTTCATTGTCTCCGTTCAAGGTCGTTTCCTTCTTTTTTTGATGAATAGTTCGATTGGTTATCGTTTTGATAAGGAAAACTGATATTGAACTTCTTCGTTTATGTGACTGACCGATCACCACTTGAAGTATTTCATCTGTATGAAGAGACAATCTTTGAAGAAAAAGATGAATATCTTCAGTGGTCATATCACAGTAGGTGCCTTCTATAACCATTTTCATATGAGGATGTTCAGAAGATCATCTTCAAGTGGTTCATATAGGTGCATTGTGTGGTATGTGGCTCAAACCATCTTCTATAACGTGGAACTCAAAGCAGTTTTTAATGGAAAATGAAGTCAGACAATTTCAACTGGTGGCATTCTCTTGATAGGTTTTTGAATAGTTAACGAAGTTCTGATATCTGAATCAAACATTTGAACTTGCTTTGTTATTAGTTTTAATTTTAGAACTTTGTGAATTACTATTGGGTTCAAATAATTCCAGAACTAAATCGAAAAAAAAATGTTCTTTACACTTCAGTTACCGAAATTCTCCACCTGATTCTGTCGTGTTTTTCATTGATTTCTGATTGAGTCATTAAAAAGTCGTTAAAATTTTATTACCGGGCGCCTGATAATCAGACAAAAAATTGTGAGAAAAGAGGGGAAACATCACAGAAAATACAGGGTCTTTGTTTTTCAAATGAAGGGAAATACTCGTATGAAATGTAATGCTTGAAGATACGAACTTAGTCAAAACTAGTGGAAATTAACTTATTCAGACATCGTTATTTATGATATCATCAATACTTGAATAAAGTCCTGATCCCAAAAACAACCATCCAAGAACGAATAAAAATACATTGATGATCATTTTTTGATAATAATGGAACCTGAAAATTCAATATAGTGCATACCGACTTTCAACAATAACTTACATGTCTCCTTGCTTTTTATACACCGGTAAGAATACCATACAATCTAAGAAGGAAGGTAAAATCAGTGAGATGAGCAGGCCAGATGTGATACCCACCAGTGGGATAATTTGCATCAGATTAGGAACAACCAATGCAAGACACACTTCAATTGTTTATATAGAGAGACTTTAGGTTTAATATGATCTTACATGAAATCAGCATTAATCCAAGACGGAGTGCATAAGGTAGGAATCTATGAACAATCTTTCTTTCATCGGAAATTTTGGAACGAAGGGTCGGAAGAAGCATCTGGACAATGACGAATAGCTGAATCGCACTTCCAAAAAAGATCTTCAAAACTAGAAGTCCTTTAATTGACACCGTCAAGCTGGAATTATAGTGAGGATGTTTATTTCCAATGTTTGTTTCTCATATTAACTACTCAGTTTTTTTTTCAGAAAAACTTAGTTTTCAGAAAGAAGTGACACAGTAAATTGTAATTTCACTTACATAGAATTTGGAAGATTAAGTGTCAAACTTCCTTGAACTGCTGGACCGAACGTTACATATCCAAAAAACCCGAGGAAAGCATAAAGAACAGTGACCAAGTTCATTGCCGTCGATAGAACTCCAGTTAATCCTGTCATATCCTTTGGATGCTTCAGAGAGTTTTCCAAGGGTAAAACCATTGCTTGACCTTCAAATGAGTAAATCAAAGCACCAGCTGCAAGTGAGATTCCTTCGATTCCAGTTACAGTATTCAATTCCCATGTTGGATACCATTTGTGGACCATTAATTCCTGAAGAGAAATTTTTATGTCATTCAGATTTAGGGATGAATCCTGCACCTTTGTGATCAGTACAATCGCTGCCAAAATGATGACATTTCCACAAAGACATAGAATTGTGATTAATTTCATATGTCCAATGAAGTTGAGGAGCATTTGAGGAACAAAGTACAATAAAATCATGACACTCTTTGAGAATGGAGGTGGTGCATCAGCAATGAATTCCCATATCTGAACAAACGTTTAAATTTTGTTTGATGGTTTGATTCTATAAACCTCAATAACATGTTCAACAGCAAAAACCATGAAAACAGTGATAACACCAAGTTGAAAAGCTAAGAGACAAGCATTAACAACTATTCTGAAAAAAGAATGACTAGAGATTATCTTTTGTGGAATTAAACTACTTTGCTAATTTTGCATGCTTTCTGGCCCATCTGTAACTGTTGAGCATGGCAGCTTCTGCCATTTCCCCGTAATCTAAACTTTGATCTCCGTTCCTAAAATTATTTTTTCATTGAGAAACAGATTAATTTATTGCTCACGATTTCGCCAAAAACTGAGAACAGCTTACTATCTTATGCATACTGTAGAGACTCAAAAACCCTACAATGAATACAAGAGCGAGACCTCCCTGAAAATACGATTTTTATTTCTTTGTGTCGACCGTTGTTTTCAATACCCACAACCCTGCTTGCTTAAAGCTGACTGCCAGAGAAAAGCATCCCGGACCGATCATCCCACAAATAAAGTTAATCAAGCCAGATGTAGCCCTGAAAAAAAAAACACATTTTTAAACTGCCCCCACTTTCAACCCCCGGTACGCAAGCACGTACTCGGCATACGACTTGACGCCACCTGCTAATAAAATTTTTAAATTTATTTTCTAAATTTCTGATTTTTTCTGAAGCTGTTATTTTTGCAAACTTCTAATTTTCTTAACTATGTTTAAAACTTTATTCTCTAGATTCTAATAGTTGCTCGAAGTTATCTTCTTCTATCTTTTTTTTATCAATCTATTTTGATTCGCTGAAAGTTCTGAATGCTGTTTTGTATCGGCGTCGGTTTCTTATGCCTTTGAAGTCTATTCAAAGCTATATTCCTTCCTCCAAAATTGCATATCTTTCACAAATTTTTGTACGAGTACGAGATACATTTGGCAGATTTTTTGAGAAAGGTTCCGAAAACAAAAAGAGTTCTAAACTCTAAACTTCAGCTTTGACTGTCTCCTATCATTTTTCTGCAGATCGTAGGTTAGATTGAAGGGTATTGAGCAAACTAACTTAATCCAGTTTTCGAGAACCGTAGTTATCACCATTAAAGTTATTCAAACTCACGAGATTCCGTTTTTTCTTGAAATCAAAGTACTCAAAACCGACTTCGTATCACATTGTGCGTTCTCGATGGCTTCTTTTTTTGTTCCCAACTCATCGAAAACCTGCTGTTTCCTTTGTTGCTCGTTTTCAGTAGGACCGACGATGAAAGGCATCGTTTCAAGCTCTATGAGAATTTTTTGTTCTTCGATGGTCGACATTTTAATATAGGAAGTTAGAGAATATAATTTGGAATAAGAAATATAAATAGGACAAATTTCTTATCAGTAAGAAAGGGTAATTTCAGCAGACAATAGTTAGTTAAATTTCATATATTGATAGTTTCAGCTAGTGAGAAAAAACGGCTGCTAAGTGAGTAAACTGGCGAGAACAATTTTGGTGCTTTGATGAGGAAGAAGATGCATTCGGGGTGCTCAGAGCACCTCAAAAGCACCCGAGAGGATTAGATGACTAAGAACAGAGATTGGAAAGTGTATAGAATAGAAAATAAAGAGAGGACAAGAATTAAAGGAAATTGTGTCTGGCGGGGGGGGAGGCGAATGTTTTGATACTCGGTGCTTTCTCGGTGCATTTTCTGTTTCTGAATCTTAACTCTTGTTTTCTTGCTTGTGTTGACTCTAAGCATTTGTTAAATTGTTCTCCCTAGGCATACTTTAAGCTACTGTAGGTCAAAGTAGAATTTGTGAACAGAAAAGTTTATGAAGCTCAATGAAAAACCTATACTTAGGGACCACAACATAATTTTCAAAGTGAATGTTTTCGAAATCTTTTTACATAGATGTCTTCCTTATACAAATCTAAGTATGTTCCCAAATTTTTTCGAAAAAATATTCGCTACTTCTCGAGATACAGCTCATTTAGTGAGCAAACCGTTAGTACTGATTTTCTCCCCGCGCGCTGCCGGCAGAGAAGAAAAAGAGGGGAGTGCGCGGTGTGCGGTGTTGAACCCCCGCCGGTGGATCGCCGACGGAGTGCGTTACCAGTAGACCACAACTGCGGAAACGCGGCGGCAAAGAGAGGGCACTTATGTGGCGACGGTGAGAGTCGGCAGCCGCGACGCCTTTTTGAGTAAAAAGTTGTTGATTTTTTTGGTTTTGAGCAAGAATAAAAAATTTGCGCGACCTCGCGCGAACATTCTGTGAAAAGGAATCGGTCCAAAATTGAACGTAGAATCCGATTCCGACGAGAAAACATGCGCTACGGACCTGCATTTGACCAAAAAACTAAGAAAACTGTAAAAATTTTGAAACTATCATTTTCTGACCAGTAAAAAAATACCTCAAAATGATCCAAACTTTCTAAAAATTTTATCCTGTGTACTGAAGGTACTCTTATACACGAAAAACACATAAAACATATGGGTCATCGCTGAAATTTTTTTAGTGTTTTTTCCTGAAGTTTGAACCATCATAACTTTTTTGCGCGACCTCTAGCTGAAAATCTAAATGAAAAATCAAGTTCAGCGTATCAAAATCTACCGGAATCCATATAGAAAACCTGCGCTACGAACTTTTCTGAGAGGTTTTTCATCGACTTTTCAAAAATTTCTCGAAAAATTTGTTTTTTTCTCTTTTTGTCAGCGCTAAGGAAACAAAATCGTCAGAATCCGATTATTCCATCGTATTCTACGCCTTCGATTACATAAAGACAACAACTATGTGTCTTGACTTCAGTCCTATAGCTCCTGATACGGTACATCAAACATGGCGAGGTACCGCCAAGGAGAAAAAAATCGTCGCCCCGCCCCCTTTCATTGCGGTCTCTACCTATACTTTTAGAAATTCTGTTTATTTTTTTTTCTGAGGAATCGATTTGCTAGCTCAAGCTTTTTTAAACGAAACACCATAGACCTCTGAACCTGAGTAAACTACCGGCCAAGCGGAAACAATTTCTTTTAGGTAACGCATGTCGAATTGCTTTTGCTTTAGATAGCGTTGAAAATTACTGGATACTGAATTCAATTTAACACACTCTTATGAAATGATTTTTATCCACGCGTTTGTTTTCAATCCTATCCTGGGATTGCAAGATAATTTCTATGGTATGAATAGGTTGTTTTTGTGTATGTAAGGTTTTTTCTCTTGGGGAGCGTTTTCATATATCCAAAAATTGCTTCCTGGTGAGCATGTTTTTCTGTATGACGCGAATGAAATGGAATGGGATTTTTTTGACATATAATGAAAACTCAGCTGAAATCTTGTTCTAGGGATTACTGAAACTCATGTTAATTTTGGAAAATTTAATTGAGCTTTCGTTACCAGAAAACATTCTTTGCAACATCGCCTAAAGAACAGAGACTTTACTTTAGAATCAGTAGACTTCAGAATGACTATGAAGCTCGTGACGCAACAGTTAAAAAAAAGCTCCAATGCATTTAAAATTACTTCGTCTGGGAAGTATTCAGAACAAATCTGATCTGATAGGGTTCTCGAAATAGAACTGCTAGAGGCTTTGGATTCTAAATCATAAATCGAACGAGTTGCTTTTATTTGTTTTGATTCTGGAATAGTCTCAAAAAAAAACCTCAAAAAAAAAAACAGCTGCCGATTGAACGTTGGTTTTCTTTTGAAACTGAAAACAACTTGTAGATGTAAAAAAATGAGAGTCGGCACCAGTAAAGTTTGCTCTACTTTTCTGCATGGTTCGCCCGGAGTAGACGTTTTCAACAATAAGCCAAAAATCAGGTTTTTCCCTGAGACATCTTTTTGAAAAATTGTCTAAATAAAATCATCATAGATTATGAACTGAGTATGAAAACAATTGATCGAAAGGCTGTCTGCCATTCTAAACTTCGCTATCAAAATAGAAGAGAAACGATGATAAAAACTCCCTCAACAACTCATGAATTAATAGGATTCTATAATTTATGCATTTTTGTTCGAACCTTAGTGGTAAAGGGCAATTTCAACTTATTCATGCATTATTCTCAGAATAATGGCTTGACAAAAGTAAAAAAAAACGAACAGTATTCAAAAGACATTTGAGCCATGTCTCTTGGATTTTTTATTTGCTACGTACCGAATCTTCATAACGAAAGTCAGGATGGGGACTGTCAGAGAACCACCAAAAAGTTTTGGTGACCTTGATCGGAATCCCATTTTATAGCCGTAGTAGACAAGCAAACAACACTCGCCAATCTTTAAAGATCGACGCTCGTTCAATCGTCACTACTTTTTTTCATTTGATGGTTTTTCATCTTATCATAATTTATAGGAAGGGTCCGCCCAGCTTTTGGCAGCTGCAAAAATTTTAAAGCAAACAGTAAAGATCGTATTTATGATGACTTTAAATGAAAAAAATCGAAATCAAAATGATATAACTGGTTTTTTTTTTGAAATAGAACAATTATCAACAAAAATATTGACATGAAAATTAGAGACGGTTGGTATAACGATAGATTGTAAAATGAATTGGGAACCAATGTGGTTTTAATCGAACCGATAGATTTCGAAGAAACAAAAATACAAGACACAAAGGAATCAGTCTGACTTCGGCAAAGAATGATCGACTAAGTATCAGTTATCAAATATGAGCGTACGTTGTTGTCACGTCTGCTACTTCCTCAACTGGTTCCCTTTATTTCTCACTTTCCTCGGTATGTATCTGTTCAGATTTATAAGTTAATTTAACGTAAATTCACTGATACTTGATAAGACGTTTAGTTTTATTAATTATCATTCGTAAATGGTACTCGAATTTGAAAGTTAGTGAAGTCGTTTACGAAAATGCTGTCTAGCTATGGATTAAAACATTCAATTTTTTAAACCTAATCTTTTCAAAGTTCAAAAGTGTAACTCAAATGTTCAGCTTTCGATGAATTCACATCTATCTGCGTTTTTCATAAGCTCTGTTTGTATTCTTTATTTCTGTTTGCCTAACTTATCGTACTTCGCTGGCATTCTGTTACAGAAAAATTATGATTATTCCGTTGTTGTAGATCAAACATGTCAAACACAGCAGCGGAGACTCCACCGAATACTGCTCCTTTGATTCAAAGTGGGGAGTATCTGATTGTACAAAAGGTATTCTGAGAGCGTATTGATGAAAGTATAATGAGAAGAACCGGAAAAGTTGACTTCGAGAAGTAAAAATTGCAGATCGATGGAGAGCAGAGCCGAGTGGTTCGATTCACCCCAAAACAGAAGATTCTCATTGAAAAGCTGAAGTTCTCTGCTGATAGGTGAGTTGATTGCAAGTGACAATTGCAAGAAATCTTTTGGTAATTCAACGATTAATCAACCTGTATTTTTTCAACAGTTCTAGCCATGATTGATCATTCATCATTACGTCAGAGGTATTAACTAAACACCACCCACCTGCCCATTTTTAAAAAATCATATTTTCCTATCTCTTTTCACCTCCCGATTATAACTTTTGACGATTAAAAATCGTTATACAAACAAGCGCAGGATCAATTTAGAAGAAAGTGAATTGTGGTATTTGATTCAACAGATCAGGTCACGGGAAGAGTTTAGCGTGTTGAAACCAAGGAATCAAATCGAGAATTGAAAAAAAAAATTGATGATGATAGACTTTTAGTCATTGAAGAATATTTTTCCAAGAAGTATTTTTAAAAAACTAGAAACAAAATTATATGATATATATTGATTTTTTTGACATTTTCTTGGAAAAATCGTTCACCTTTGCACATTCTATATTTAAGGGAGAAATTAGATTACTTTTCAAAACCTTCCAGAAAATCATAGAAACTGAATTTGATTGAATAGCATAAGAGCGGTTGTTTTCCCAAACTCATCAACTTTCCATACATGTTTTTATTAGGTCGGCTCCAGATTTTCTTTTTTCTAGACAAAACGTTTTGTCGTTATTCATGTATCATTTTTCAGTGCTTTTGGAAAACCATATGGTCTTTTCGAGGTTTCCAACAATCAATGCACACCTATGTCTGTGGATCGTCTCATTGAAGAGCTACATCTTCAAGAAGCTCCTGTGTCTACTGCAGCCGCAGAAAATGAGGTCACTGAAGCCGAATTTAGCGAATCGAGTGATCCCCGTGTCGTCATTGCCCCATCCGCTCTGAAACTCGAACCAGAACAAAAAAGACAGAAACTTGAGATGGATGCTGTTTTAGAAATGAAGAAGCAAGGCATCAGTGGGCAGGAAGTAGTAGCAAAACTTGTTGAAGGATCAGCTTCTTTTCAAACACGAACCGTATTTTCACAGAGCAAGTATATCAAGAGGAAATCGAAGAAGCATAGCGACAGGTTTGAAAGGTCTGAAAGTAATGATCTCATTTCTACTAATTTAGAGTTCTCATTCTTCGCCCCACCATTCGTTTGTTGGCGAAAGCGTATTACCTTAAAGATCCCGATCGTCTTGCCATGCTTCGAGCTGATCAGTTGGCTCTCATTCTTCAGATGGCTGGAGTTCATCATGGAAAGAACGTGGTGGTATTTGAACAAACTTTAGGCTTGATTACTTCAGCTGTAATGGAAAGACTTGGCGGAAGCGGGGGATGTGTTCATATTCATAGAGTAACTATGAAATCTCAACAATTGATAAAGATCGTTCTATTGTAGGGTGCCGTTGCTCAATCGATCCCATGTGTTCATTCGATGAACTATGATGAATCAACGTCGTCAACATTACTTCCAGTTCGGATCAAATGCTTGTTGGCTGGTAAACAGCTGCCTTACGAAAACAACCGTAAGCCTGTGAATGAAGAAGAAGAAAATAATGACGATAGTACTGCACAGAAAGCTGTTGAAAAATTAGAAGTGAGTAATTATGACACTTAATAAACTTCTAGTTTAATGTTGCAGGACCAGGATCAAGAAGCCCTGGCTCGTCGCAATGATCGATTAGAAAGAGAGAGGCGCGGATTAGAATTGATTAACGAAGAAAAAGTTCATTCTCTTATAATTGGTAGTCGTACTGTTGATCCAATCAGTGTACTAGAGTTAGTTTTTCCTAAACTGGCGCCTTCGGCATCTATCGTGATATATTCCCCACATCAAAACGTAAGTTCCTCTGCTGGCATTTCAACTCAACCGGCCAGATTTCAGATACTTGTCTCTGCTTATGACTGGTTAGCAAAAAGGCAAACAGTGAATCTCGTACTAACAGATCAAATGTGTCGAATTATGCAGGTTCTTCCTGACCGGACCCACCCTCTCATGGCCCAGCACGTTGCTGGTGGACATGTTCTGTCAGGGATCAAAGTTATTGACCTATAATTTAATTGTTTGAAATGGTTGTTCTTACCGTGTTCTCCACAGTAGAAATATCTTATTTTTGAAAACTTTGTTATCAGACATATTTTGTTTTATTTTTTTTTTGTTTTGTTTCTGTTTTTCCAAAAAAAAAGTTTCTCTGTGAACTGTCCTTTTAATTGTTTGCTATTTGTTAAAGTTTCCCACGGGGTAACCTTCGACACGCAGAATATTAGTTTCGCTTTGACTTCTCTCGCCATTTTAATTTTTGAGAAACATTTTTAACGACTAATCATTTGTAAAGTTTAGTTTAGAGCTAAAACACTCCAACAATATGTTCACCATTGTATGTAAAAAAAACCATGAAAAACCGCGCGGCACACTTGCAAATATGCAATCCACGGCAACAACTCACGCCCAGAAAACCCCGCCGCATGCGTGTCAACGAGATTCTCGAGCCGATAAGCTTCTACAAAATCCACGTCTGAGTGGTTTCTCTCTTTTGATTAAAAATTATTTTGGAAAGTGTAATAGTGATGTTTTCTTGAAAACTTTTGTCTCATTGAATCTCTCCGAATCGTTCATAATTGTGTAATTACGGATAGCTTTGTTCTTTTGAGTGTACGGAACTTCCTTTTCTAGAGAGACATAGAACCAAACACTCTAAGTTTTGCCCAAATTCTGATATGAGAGACTTTCTTCTTTTCAATGCTTCTTTCATCTTACAAAAGCTAAACTCTTCTTCTTTCTATTTCTTGATGAAGTAGTTTCTGTTTCAGGTAATGACTATTTCACGAGTTTGCACCCTTCTGGTGCTTGCCATTATTATACCACTGGAGCAAGGATTTTATGTACCTGGAGTTGCACCCGTCGATTTTAAAGCTGGAGACATTATCGATGTCAAGGTGGGACTTGTTTCAAAAACTTTTTATCTAAAAAAAAAACTCAGAATTTTTGAAATTCGGCTTATTATGGTCGTTCCTACCATACTTTCAATTGCTGTAATGTTTTAAAAATTTGGAAAACATTCTCCCATTAATTCCAGGCTATCAAGTTGACTAGCTCCAGCAATATAATGCCCTTCGAATATTATTCTCTACCGTTTTGTAAACCGGCGAATGGTGACATACAGTACAAATCTGAAAATCTCGGAGAAGTAATGCGAGGTGATCGAATCGTCAACACTCCATATACATTCCATATGAAAAAGAACGAACAATGTTTATCACTGTGTTCAACGAAACTCTCAAAGGAAGACGTTGCACTTTTCAAGGAACGGATCCGTCAAGAATACTCAGCTCACATGTGCGTTTTGACAAATAACTCTTGAATTTTTGAACATTCTTACAGGATTGTCGATAATCTTCCTGTGGCCACTGTAATCAACCCGGTGAAGTCTGGTGATGTATACTACGATCTCGGTTACAGATTAGGTTGGATTGATGAAAATCAAGGGTCATCTCGGGTTTTTCTCAACAATCATCTTCAATTCGTTGTAAAATATCATCAGCATACGCCTGGATTTTACAGGTAGCTTTACACTTAATTAGCTCATTAGATTCTTTCTTATTCCAGAGTTGTCGGGTTTGAAGTTCGTCCTCGATCTCTCACAGCTACGAAAAATCCGGACTCTACCTGTTCTCTGCCTGAAGACGGAGGAAAACATGTCGAACTTGGAAATTCGGAACAGACAATTGATTTCACGTACTCTGTCACTTTTGAGGAGAGCGATGTCCCATGGGCATCTCGGTGGGATGTTTATTTAACAACTAAGGCTGTCGATATTCATTGGTTCAGTATTCTGAATTCAATCGTGGTTGTTTTATCACTTTCCGGTAAATTGATGCTTGAAAAACCGTTCTCTAACGATTAAGTTTTTAGGATTTCTGAGTGTTACAATTGTTAGAACTGTCCGCCGAGATATCGCACAGTATAACCGCGATGACGAGGAAGATGATACTTTAGAAGAGACTGGGTGGAAATTAGTTCACGGAGATGTTTTCCGACCACCGCCACACCAGATGATTCTTGTAAACATGGTTGGAACTGGAATTCAACTTCTCGGAATGTCTGCAATTGTTGTCGGTAGGTTGAAACTCAAGTTTACTCTCTTAAAATCAGTATTCAGTTTGCGCCATGCTTGGCATGCTATCACCAGCATCTCGTGGATCCTTAATGTCTGCCGCTGTGTTTCTTTTCTGTTTTATGGGACTGATTTCTGGATATCACGCCGGCCGTCTTTATAAAACAATGAAAGGTCGCAATCCGATTCGCTGTGCGGTTCAAACAGCGACTCTTTTCCCGTCTCTTATCCTGGGAGCTGGCTTCTTACTCAACTTTTTCTTGATCGGAAAACATTCTTCCGGGGCTGTTCCATTCGGCACGATGATTGCTCTCCTAATAATGTGGTTCTGCATTGACATGCCATTGATTTTCCTTGGTTTCTACTTCGGATATCGCAAACAACCTTACACTCATCCTGTTCGAACAAACCAAATCCCTCGCCAAGTTCCTGAGCAGCCATGGTACCTAAGACTTATCCCAAGTTCGCTTATTGCTGGAGTGTTACCATTCGGAGCAATGTTTATTGAGCTTTTCTTCATCTTTAACGTAAGTTGTATCACTGATTATCCAATCAGGCGGTTATGAGCACACTTTCTGTGTTAACTAGTTCACTATACAATGATCTACACTGTATCATGTTTCAGGCGATCTGGGAGAATCAATTCTACTATTTGTTCGGCTTCCTTTTCATTGTGTCCATCATATTGGCAATCTCGACAGCTCAAATATCAGTTGTAGCCACCTACTTCTCTCTTTGTGCGGAGAATTATAGGTGGTGGTGGAGGTCATTTGTTGTTTCTGGAGGATCTTCATTTTATGGTTAGTTCCTGATATTATTGAATGATATTACATAACTATGCTCTACTTCCAGTAATGGCGTACGCTGTATTTTACTACAACACTAAGCTTACAATTGAAGGATTTGTTCCGACTGTTCTTTACTTCGGTTACTCGTAAGTCCATACGAATTGTGAACTTCCGAATGAACAGATTTTCAGATCTTTAATTGCTTTGACATTCTTCTTCATGACTGGAACAATCGGATTCTACGCATCGCATTTCTTCCTCACCAAGATTTATGCCGCAGTGAAAATCGATTAATTACGCGCCGTGCTCTCTCATTCGAACATCACTCTCCCATCTGTCCATAAATAAAACGGAGAAGAGACCTGCATTCCCACATGTATTTCTACACATCTTCATACCGTTGTTTTCCCGTCACATTCCCCCTGTGCTTCACTGTTTTTGTATAAACTCCCCAGTCCTTGACACATCAAAATGGTTGTTTTAAACTATAATTATTTATAATATAAATGTAAAATTACTTGGTTTCCATCTGCTTCTGACATAATAAGTTTTTTTTTTGTTACCAATTCTCTGTGATATAAGCCCGTAAGTGAAAAGTTTTAATGTGAATTACTGTTGAAAAAGCGTCATTTTTTCTGAAGCTTTTCTTGAATAACTTCTTATCGAAAAAGTTTTTGCTTGTATCGGTACTTACTGTGCATGCGACCGTAGTAGTTAGTGATGTGATTTTGTATTCATAAAGTAAAAATTCAAGAAATGAACAACGAACCGGAAGAAGTGAAGCCGTGGATAGTTAGGTAAAAAAAACCGAGGTTTCAATTAAATTCAACGTTTTTCTTTTTAGGATAATTCTCATATTAGGTGGATTATTCGGAGCTCATCGATTGTATCTGAAGCAAATTCCAGAAGCATTCGTGTTCTTTTCCACGCTTGGAGTATTTCTAGTTGGTACGCTTCATTCGATTATATCAATTTTCATATTTATGTTTATAGGCTGGCTCTACGACAGTTTCATGTTCAAATATGAAGTCAGTGAATACAATCAATTAATCAGACAAAACGATGAAAACAAAGAGAAAGAAAAATGGAAGTGAGTTGTTTTTCAAAAGGAAGCTCATCAAATTTGTTAAGTCTTCTTGAAGAAGAAGAAGGAAGATGATAAAAAATCTGAGAAAAAGCTGACAGTATTGTAAATACGATAGTGTTCACAAGTTAACCAGTAAAAATTAAAACCAAAAAACATAGAAAAAAAAACAGAAAACAAATTATTTATAGAAACGGAAAGC
>GL380393.1:0-32480 GCA_000143925.2 Caenorhabditis brenneri
AAAAAATTGGTGGGAGATAGATAGAAGAATAGCTCCGCGCCCCTTCGATAATTAAGAAAATAATAAAAGTGTGCCTTTTTTTCCCGGGGTGTTTGGGTTGGGGGGACCCACCAAAAATTTTTACAAAAAAAAAACCGAGAGAAAACGGGCCTTTGCCCCCCTTGGGGGGGTATTTATGGGGAGTTAAACCCAGAAGTTTTCCCGGGGCAGGCGGGCCCACATGGTAAGGGGGGGTAATTAAAGAGGCAGATGCTCCGGAGGTCCAATTTCCCCCCCGGGCGCCAAAATTGTTTTTTTCAATTTAAAAAAATTGTTTTCCCGGGCAAAAAAAATAAACCCCCGGGGGGTTTTTTTCCAAAAATTTAAAGAGGAAAAATTTTTCTGTTCCAGGGGGGCCCCAGGAAATAAATTTTTAAAGATAAAATAAAAATTTTTTTTTCCAATTTTTTTTAAATTTTTGCACCTTCAACCCCTGGGAAATTTTTTCAATTTTTTTTTTCGAAAATTTTGCTGTTTTCTTTCAAATTGGTATTAATAACCAAAATTTCCGAAAAAAATTTTGAAAAAAAATTGATTAACAGTCAGATCGACCAACAGGCAATGATTTTTGACCTGGAAAAAAGTGTTCAGATTTTGTTCAGAATATGTTCCCTATGTATTGGGTACTAACCTGCACTTTTCAAATCTTCGAAAACCCTGTTTTGAGGCGAGATAGAGAGTTTGAAAACCATTAATCAGGTCATCATGGCTCACACGTGTAAAAATTGCAACTTTTAACTTCAAATTCGGATTCTCCATAGTTGAATGTATCTGTAGTCAAAATTGTAGAGGGCTCTTAACCCGGTCAGTCACGCACATCCCTTGTGAAGGCGCATGCAATTTTCTAGGAACCAACATTATTAAAGTTGGCACCACGGCCTGGCAAAGCGCAAAAGCTAAGTCATCCGAGTTCGCCAACCCGGAAAAACTTCTTACAATAGCAGATTTTCCCGATATTCTTATTCAAGAAGCACAAAATAACTATGAGGCACGTTTTAGAGCTGAAGAGAATTACAGTAACCGCTTCACCATGGGAAAATCGCCCCTTTAAGGCCCACCCAAGTCCCCGCTTACCTTCACTAGCTTCCACAGAAACACACATGGCTCTCCCGTTCTCCAATATATCCTTCACATTCCTCAGATCTGATTTTGCCCTCAGCTTCCCTTGAATTTCAGTTTTCAACACTTTTGCATTCTGTAACTCTTCTTCAAAATTCTCCTGTTTTTCCTCTGTCAACTTCTTCAAACAATTCGAAAAATCTGTCAAATCTTCCAGAGCTTGCTGCTTTTTCGCTTCAAACTCCCTATTGATTTGTTGAATGATCCCATTGAAAACCGGTCCGTTGACTTCGAAACTTTGAGCACATTCATAGGTTTTTGCGACACGAGTTTTGAGTTTTCGAGTTGATTGTTCAAGATTTTCCAGGAGGATTTTGAGAGCAATCTCATTTTCTATGAGGGATTCCATCAGGACTCCGTACTCGTGTCCGTCGTGCTCTTTGCTTAGGATGCAGGTGTGACACATCAGGTCAGATGCGTATTCGCAGTTGGGGTGCTAGAAAATTGAAATTTTGGGTCTGAACATTAAAAAAAAACGGAAGAATTTTTCTTTGAATTGGTCCAAAAAACAGTCAAAAAGCTTCATCCTGAAGTCAGTTATGCGCTTCCAAAGTTCATGGGCGGAGAGACGCCAGAGAAAGAGACAGTCGTTTTCTCTGCCGTCTCGCACTCTCTAACCTCAACCTTCCGAGCCGCATAACTCACTTCAAAGTATAGTGTTTGAGCTGGTTTTTATACCGTTTTGTAGGAAATTTTGAGGACTTTCTGGCTCATTACGTCTCTTTCAACCTCACCTTGCAAATGAACTCTGCACTATTATAGGGGTGTTTCACACACTTTGGAAGTTTTATTGGTTTCTCGGAGACTGGAACTTTCCTGTGCCTTGAGAAGATTCTAGGGTTATGTACTTGTTTGAAGCATCTGAATTCAACATTTTCAGTTTTTTCTTTAAATACGAGAGGACTAACTTCTTACAAAACTCTGCTTCACACTGCTCACAGTAATAAATCGCTTCGTGATTCGGATTTTCGAAACAAGGGACTTCAACTTTTTCTTCGTGTTTTTTCGAACTGTGTTCTGGCATTTGTTGGATTTTTCGTTCTTGGAGCACTTCTAGCAAGGTGAAGTTTTTCTGGAGGTAACTGATGCCGGCTGCAAAGAAAAAAAATGGAAAAAGTCAGGGGTAACTTTCACCAAATAGAAATCGTGGGCTCATGAATATGCCAAAATGTAGGTTTGGATGAGTTCTACACGTCCGAGATATAGAATTCCGGATCGGCCAGCATGAACTGTACGGTCCCGGCTAAACTGTCCGGGATCGGAAATTCGGTTTGTGAGCCCGGACACTCCCGTGCAGCCCAGGTTGGTCTGGTGGTCTTGTGAAACTTCCAGACGCGTAGGACTCACCGAGATTCCTATTTTTTGAGCTCTGAATCTAGATTTTGAAGTTATTTATCGCTGAGCCCGCGCCGAGCCAGGTGTGTCCGGGTGGACACCTTTAGGGCATGTGAAGGAGCAAGCTCGTCGAGGTTTGGGCAAGTTTCGGTCAATCTGCGCAAAAAATGAGCAGCTTTCCCCCGGTCATTTGGATAGTTTTGTTCTAGAATCCGTTAACTTGGCTCTTGTGATAGAACACCACAAATATGACGTCCAAGAAACAACAAAAAGGAGTTTCACCGTAAGAATTTACAGACTTACGGAACGTGTTACAGGAAAAAAACTTATGAAATTTTCAATTCTTATCAACCTTTACCGATTTTCAGCGATTCGAAGAAAAATAGTGAAAACCTAGGTAACCCAGAAAGTAAAACTCACTATTAGTAACAGTAGTAATCTTCCTATCAAACGGACACGTGATATCGAATCCTCTCAACAACCTCTTCGCACAATCCTCACAAACCGTGTGTCCACAACTCGTCAATATTCTCGGCGTCAGTCCTCCAATCTCTTCAGAAAACTGGCGAACGCAAATTTTGCATTCTAATGAGGTCATTCTGTAAAAAAAAAACGGAGTGGGTAGACAGGTAATGTTGATTTGTCATTGATAACAGGCACACATACGCGTGTTGTGGTCAGCTGGTAGTGCATCACACGGTGTGTGTTTGGAAGTATTTTTGCATATTTATTTCGAAATGAGAACTCACTGATCAATATTTGATGACCTCAAATCTAACCGTTCCACTGGAACTTTGACGTCACCGAACTGCAGGAAAAGCCACTCGCTAAAGCAGTCGTTTGAGCAGGGGGTGTGGGTTACAGTGACTTTTCCAGGAGACCGCATCATTTCTGGAACAGGTTCTAGTGTTATGGCTGAAAAAACAAAGAAGAAAAAAAGATTTTGCCTCAGTGGGGATTGAACTCTGGTTGGAGAATTTCAAAACAGGAGCGCTAACCACTGCGTCACGGGCTCACAAACAGCTAAATTGTTAGAGGGGCTACAAGTTAGCGCGTCTTCTCACTTTGGAGGGGGGGGGGGTGTATTGGGGGACAAGTTTCAACAGAGCGCATTTGATTCAGTTCTTCCAGGGAGCCCTAATGCAGAAATGACTGGAATTTCCATCAGAAGATCGTATTAACCTATTTCGTTACCCCAAGAATTTTCAGAATCCTGTGGCATCTCTCAGGCGACATATAGCCTTAAAATATTTTTTCGGATCCATAACTCAGCTGAAAACCGTCAACGAACTCATAAAATTTTCCTGGTATCTGTCTAGGTCCATATCAACCTCTGGAAAAAGTTCCAGACATTTTTTATGCTTCAAAACCTTACCTTGATACCCTTCCAACTTGAAACATCCCGGCAAATTATGTGAAGCTTTGAAAAAACTCCTGAACAACCTCACGAATTGTCCCTCACTTCCCGAACATCTGACTATCGATTTCTTGATTGCCAGGGTGAATGACTGCTCTCTACTTCCATCGAAACTCAGTTTTGGAGGAGTTACAGTGATGCTCATTTTGCTTTTTTATCTGAAAAATCTAGTTCAGAGGAAATCTCCAGGGGAAAAATAAACCAAAAGTTAACCAATAAATGTGTGTAACATCTGACGAATAGTTTCCTTTCCGTCTTTTTTCTCTCGAATAAAAAGGAAAAATACTGATAAGAGACTTATAGATTGCAACGTGTTGACTTAACATTAGGAATAAGTGTATTAGTGTTTGCTTTCAGAGTGTGTGTATTGGAAGAGAAACGTTTTTTGATGATAGAAAAGGAACTCTTAGATTGACGGTGATGGGAACATCCCATGATAAGGTTCCAGGACTGGATGAATCAGAGGTACTCAGTGTTCAGAGCAGTATATCTCGGTTGTCTTGAAACTTATTAAGATGTGATGAACTGATGAAACATTTAGAAAAAGGTTCGAAACATATTTTAGTTGAAAAGTTTTTATTAGCTCTAAAGGCTCCCTTTATTATACGTTTTACGCAGAATTGTCAGCATCGCGGCCACGGCCCTCGGCTTTTTGCTATAAGTCAGCCGCGCATAACTAAATCGAGCCGTCATTTTACCAAGCACGACTCTTCATGAAGGCCGCCTCTTACATTGGAAAAATGCCTCAACCGTAATTCGACAGCCTTGGTTTGACGATAATAACAGATGCTCCGTGCTGTGCTAAAGTTGCTCATTCTTGTTTACTCATTCAGTTTTCTATATAACTGACCATTTCGAAAAGAAATTGTTATCGAAACTCAACATCTAGAATCATAGATAACTCATTCTTTCCGAAAAATTTTCTTTTCAAATTCACCCTCAACCATTTCAAATGGGAAGCCCCGAATGCAAAATCTGTTATTTAAAATACCAGGATAACGTCGAAACTGGAACTCCGCGAATTCTCAACTGTGGACACACATTTTGTGAAGGATGTCTGAAGAATGTCACAAAAGGAAGCCAGGTGGAATGCCCAACGTGCAGGAAGGCTACTGCTTTAACGAATAGTGAGTGAGAAATTCAGATACCGTGATCTTGTGATAGAGGCCCGCATGTTCAGAGCAGCTTATCTCAGTTGTCTTTAAAAAATTCAAAATGTCTGAAAATGACCGAGATAATCTATTCCCAACATACGGTATATCATACTCCTACTTCGTTCAGATGGTGTGAAAGGTTTATCGAAAAACTACGCACTGATTGAATCGATCGAGGAAGAAAACAAAACCCTGATCGGGCAAAAGATTGATATACCTTGTGCCGAAAATGCCGGACATGAAGCAACCATTTATTGTGTTCAATGTAAAACAGATTTTTGTGAAAGGTATGTAAAAAATTCTAGGATTTCAATCGAAAATATAACAATTAAAGGTGCTTCACAACAGTTCATAAACCGAAACTTTTTTCTGACCACCAGAAGCTGCCAATTTCCGAGAAGTTGATACAGTTACCCAATTGTGAAAAACATCCTGACAACAAGGCAGAATACATATGCAAGGTTGGTTGGTAACTCTTTTCGTTTCGAATCATTGTTATGTTTCAGAAGGAAAACTGTCCAAACCCTGTCAAAATAATGTGTCACGCATGCATATTAACCCATGAGCACAAATCTCATACGTACACCCTATTGATTGATCAGCTTCAAAAGAATGAGAGCAGTTTGAAATCATTCTTGGAAAACTTCAAGACAAACATGGAAATTATGAGAATTCACATTGAAGACTATGAAAATTGTATCAAAAGTAATGATGTGAACGGGAATCTTTTCTGTGCAGAATATAAAAGAATTTCTAAAGAATTTGATGAGAAAAAGCAAGAAGCACTCGATCTACTTGTGAAACATGCAAATGGAGAGATAACTAAAATGGAGGCATCACTTTTGAAAATGAGGCAAGAATTAATGGATCAGGAAGCATTCGAATCGGAAGTTGAAACGAAGTTAAAGCAGAAAAACGATTTTTTGAATGTAGATGAGACTCTGAAGATTGGAGAAGAGTATCTCAAGAGGATGAAGTTTGAAAGTTGGTTTCTGGAAGTTTGGGTTGGAAATATTGAAAAATTATTTTTAGGTATCAACAACTTTGATGATTTTATGTTCAAACTCACAGGAGGAATGGATTTGAAGGTTTGTGCGTAATTTTTTCTTGCCTTTCCCCGGCCATCAGGGCTCCTCGTACGAATATTGAATAAAAACCTTGTTATCAAAAACTAGTCAATTGAATAAGTTTCGAGCACGTTTTCGACAATTTGTTAGTGAAATATTTTTTGATAAATGAAAGAAGTTGTGTAAGGGAAATACATGAATTCTTCCAGGTGGATTTGAAAGCGAACGTCATGGGGCTTGTAGAACAGGAAACTACGAGTCGTAAGTACTAATTTCACCAGTTCCACAAACAATTTTTACTTTCAGATAAAAAATCACCGACAGACAAGCCAGAAGACGCAAAAGGCCTGGTTGAAGGTGATGCTAGACTCAAACCCGACAAATGGGTCGAACTGAAAGAGACTGTTTTTGTCCAAGGAATCTCTACTTCGTTAGTTTCTATTATCAGAGAAATATGTCGAGCATGATCAGTTTCAGAGCAAACACAGCTTCAATCGCAGCATTATTCAGCACGTGTGGAGACATTGCTCAGAATGAATCGGGACCAAGAATTAAGATCAATTCTGACAAAAATAACGGCGGAGAGTGTATGGTCACTTTTGTAAACGCTAACGATGCTCAGAAAGCCATCAAAATGTACAACGGACGTCCGTTCTCAGCAGGCTCAGAACCCATGAGAATTTCTCTTGCAAAGTTCCATGGTGATAAAGAAAGGGGAGCATGTTTGTCGAAGTGGTTTCGGAGGATTCGGAGGAAGTCGTGAATAACAATCGTGTATTGATTCCTTGATTGTAAATAATTGTTCTCATCTTTATTTTTTCTATCTGGAAACATCATTTGGAAAAAAAACCTGAAACACACCGCCAGTTTCTGTCATACTTAGCATATTCGCCCCACTGCAAAACTATCTGCGTCTCTTTCGGCGTGTATTTGAGTGTGTTTACAATTTTCAGCCTTTTCACGCAGTTTTTCCCGGACTGGTCATCTTCATTTCTTACTTGTTTTCCTTTCTTTTCTCTCTCCCTTGTCTTCATCGGTTGAAGGGTGAAGAGAAAAAACGGTGAAATGTGTTTGCGGACGACAGAGAAGAATTACTTTTCTTGCTCATGTTAAAACCGAGAGAAAATGAGAGATACATAGTTTAGACACTTATATGATTTTTCGTGTTTCTTTTTTTCTCAAAATTGAACATGTTTCTTGAATATTACTGTTTTATCGCTGTCTAACTCAAAGAAATTTTCACTTTTGTTTTTTTAAATCATATTTCTTGGTTGCTGCATACAAAGAAACGAAGAAAAGTGAGGGAATTTTCTCCCGTATCATTATTTCCTCAATGATTGGACCATCTTGTCAATTTTTGGGACTTGAAATGGCGGTATGCTAAATCAGAACTTCCTGAAACAGAACTGTCCATATCGCAAAAGTGGGCGGAGCTAGAAAAAAGTTGTCAACTGCAAACTTGCTTCAAATGTAGTTTTAAGACATTTTGCAATTGACAACTTTTTTCTAGCTCCGCCCATTTTTGAGATATCTTATTTGGAAAAAGTTCTCATTCGGGACAGTTCTGATTCAGCATACCGCCCTTGAGATGTTTGATTAAAATTGGCACCTACAGTGTTTGTAATTTTGCAGCTTTTCATAGCTAGTTCGATTGTTTGAAAGGATCTGAGATTTGAATAAGGCCATGTACTTAATGAAAATATATATTTTAAGTCTGAGAACCTAATTCTACTACAAAAACTATCAACTCCGCGCAGAATAGGCCTAGGAAGCTGCTAAAAACCTGGAAATGATCCTGACATAAATTTCTACAACTTCGTTGAACACATTTACTTGACTTTAGTTCCATCCTCCGATAATTTTGCATTACCCAAATACCAGTTCAAAAAATTGATATCACGTTGAATTAATTTTTTTTGACATTCCACGTTTTCCTCGTTGATTTTTCCTGATTTCCATTCTAGAAGCTCGTGTTTTTTTTTCAGTTTAGTTTGATTAAAAACGTTCGAAATGGTCTGCACTGAATGCACGATTTGCTGCAGTGAATACCAAGACGACGTTGAAGATCTAACACCACGAATTCTGACTTGTGGACACACTTTTTGTGCAGGATGTGTGAAAAACGTGGCGGGAAGTGCACAAACTTTGAAGTGTCCAACTTGCCGGTCGGTTACTACGCTGAACAGTCGTGAGTATCAGTTTGGTTCATCGGATGTTATGTTTGTTTTTTTTACAGAAGGCGTCAAAGGTTTACCGAAGAATTTCTCATTGCTTGATTCGGTCCGAGAGAAGCAGCAAGAACAATCGATTTCCGAGAAGCCGATTCAGTTTGGAAAATGTAAAAAGCATCCGGAAAGTAATGCTGAATATATATGTAAGGTTAGTTGTGAACTTTTTTATTCCCAGACACTTTTGGCTTTGTTTGGGAATGGAGGGCCCAAAGAGAAAAGGATGGCTCAAAAAAAAATCGAGGGCCCAATTATTGGTACTAAAATTGGGTCGTCAGTTTTTTTTCTTAGGCTCTCCATTCCCATACAGAGCCATACTTTTATTCAGAATATGTTCTTTATTCCAGGAACAAAGCTGTTCAAACCTAGTCAAAACAATGTGCATCACATGTGCTGTACAAGATGATCATAGAGGTCACGCAGTAGAGCAAATAACTGACCATCTTCGAAAGAATGAGAGCAGTTTGAAATTGTTATCAGAAAGTTTCAAAAACAAGATCGAAATTATGAGGATTCAAATTGAAGATTATAAAAATTGTATCAAAAGTAACGATGTCGACGGTGAAGTCTTTCGTGCAGAATATAACAGAATATCTCAAAAGTTTGAAGAAAAGAAACAAGAAGCACTCGACTCACTTGTGAAGCATGCAAATAAGGAAATAACTAAAATGGAGAAATCGCTTTCAATCATGAAACAAAACTTGGCCGATAGTGAGACATTCGAATTTCAAATTGAAAAGAAGTTAAAACTCAAAAACGATTTTATGAACATAGACGAGACTCTGAAGGCTGGAGACGATTGCCTAAACAGGATCAAATTCAAAAGTATGTTTCTGAAAGCTTAGGTTAAAACGATCTTTTCAGGTATCAAAAAAAATAAAAGGATCTTTTCAGGTATCAATAAATTTGTCGATTTCTCATTTGAACTGACAGAAGGAATGGATTTAAAGGTAGTGTATTTTTTGCTAGTATCGAGCTACGCTTTACGGCACTTAGGTATCAATGTGTTAGATTGAAGGAGGCCTGTACAAAATTCGTATATGAGATTTTTATACCATCGGATAGAGCTAGGCAAAATACATCGAAAATCCTCTTGGAGGTATGGTCGGAAATACCATTTTTGACCTGTTTTTGGACGTGAGAAGAAATCTCGTCGCTTTTTTTCAGTGCAAATTTCTATTGTTTTTCACGCTATTTTTCGTCGCCCTAACTTTTTTTCGTCGCTTTTTTCGTCGCCTTTTAGAAACAAGCTTCTAATTTGAGAACCGTTTTTTAGAATTGAAAATAGTCAACTACAAAGTTGTTCAGTATGCAATTTGTGACAACTCTTCAGTAGAATACTTTTATCCAAAACTGCTGGCTTTTGAGTTATAGGCCTCAAAAGTACATGTATATGCTGTATACTTCTATCAGATCGCATCAAAAAATAATAAGCGGTAAACTTGTTTTTTGAACGGATAACATGAATTGCTACTGGAAAAAACACAGTAATATGTGATGGGCCAGTCTGGCCCTGGGTCCGAACCCACCAGAGATATCTACTTTTGTAATTTCAGAAAGATTATTTTTTTTCATGTTCTACCACTTTTAAAGGCGCGGTTCAACCTGTTGTATTTTCCTGCTAAAAGATTATGAATCTTTCAGGTGGATTTGAAAACGAACGCTGTGGAGCTTGCTCTAAAGGAAGCTTTGAACGGTAGGAACCAACCTTTTCCAATTCCACAAACAATACTTCTTTCAGACACCGGACCGCAACCTGACAATCCAGAAGATGACAGAGGAAGTGTAACGACTGAAGGGGATGCTGTCATCAGGCCAATTGAGTATGTCGAGGTGAAAAACACTGTTTTTGTCCAAGGAATCCCTACTTCGTTAGTTAAAATTCATTAAAAAATAATCTTCAACAACGATTTATTTCAGAGCAAGCGCAGTTTTTCTCGCCTCTTTATTCAGGACATGTGGAGAAATTACTCGAAATGAATCGGGACCAAAAGTCAAGATCTACACCGACCGCGATACCGGAGAGCCGAAAGGAGAGTGCATGGTCACTTTTGACAACGCTGACGACGCTCAAAAGGCAATCCAAACGTACAACGGAAAACCGTTCCCAGGCGGCTCACAGACCATGAAAGTTGTTCTCGCGAAGTTCCGTTCGGACGGAGGTGATAGAGGAGGCCGAGGGGGGCGAGGCGGTCGTGGCGGATTTGCAGGAGACCGTGGAGGATTTGGTGTTAGTCTGCGTGCTTTTCGCGGTGGTTTCCGTGGAGTCAGAGGAGGATTCCGTGGAGGTTTCAGGAATTTAGACAGTGTCAAACTTTAAGACCTGACGGTGTAGCAAGCAGTGATGGAGCCCCCAAATTGGAGCCTCGGGTCTTTTTTTAAACATTTTTTGTTGACATAAATGAAGTTTTCGAAAAGAGTTGTTGGTTTTTACCTAAAAAAAAAAGGAAGATGAAAACGGAAATATAGTTCTCAACATGATTTCAGTTCCAACTACCAGGTTCCAGAACTTTGTGCTCAAAGCAATATATCTTAGATGCTTAGAGTTATCGAAATGTGGTCAACCGATAAAATATTCAGCAATATACATTTTTTAACAACCTTCTCTGGAGGATATACTGATCTGAAGTGGACCTAAAGTTATACGTTTTATACGGGAACCGATTCAAAATTTTGTAGAAAAGAAGACTTCGTTTAGAAAAAAAAACAAGTACCGTTCTGAACCGAGATATGTGCTATGAGGAGCCGAACCAGGGGCCCCCTTTTCTATGTATTTTCACGGTAAAAAAGTTCTGAGACCCCCTAAAACATTGGAAAAGAAAGAGAGAGAGAGAGAGAGAGAGAGATGTTTCTCAGCACGTTAGCAAAATTAAGTTACATAACTGTTATTTTTGGCGGGCGGTATAGGTAAAAATATGAGTTTCCATTAAGGAAAGATAAGAAGAATGCGTGTTGAAGGGAGGGAACAAGAGCTGTGTTTGCATGGTGATTCATCTTCTTGCTAATGATAACACTGAAAGAAAATGAAAGATAATATAGTTCAGTCTCTGTTTCATTCGCGTACTGGAAGTGTTGTATTTACGGAAGTTTCTCCTTTTTTTTAACTAACTAACAATACTTGTTTTTCTGAAAAGTCAAAATGAAGCATAAAAACTTTGTCAGAAATTCGACTACAGTCCTATTGTATTATTTGACTCTCTTATCGAACTGTTTGATTCAAAACGTCATGTAAAAATGTTGTCATTTCGAAAAAAAAATTGAAATTCGTCATTCACTTTTCTTTTATTTCAGTTCAATTTAATTAAAGACGTACAAAATGGTCTGCATTAAATGCTCGATTTGTTTTATTGAATTTAAAGACGATGTGGAAGATCTGACACCACGAATTCTGACTTGTGGACACACTTTCTGTGCTGGATGTGTGAAAAACGTGGCGGGAAGTGCACAAACTTTGAAGTGCCCAACTTGCCGGACGGTTACCACACTGAATAATCGTGAGTACTCATTTGATTAATTTCTTTGAAAATTTGAAAGTAGACATCTCTGATGGGTTTGAACCTGGGGTCCGTTTCCCGGAATACTAAGCACGCTACCGGCTGCGCTATGCGGCCCTAAAAATATCTCTCCTTGGTTTTAACCGCAGAAGCCTTGTTTAGTCTCAACACTAGTCTCAATACAACGAGAGCTCCCACTTCTTTTAATTCGCTTTCTTATAGAAGGTGTCAACGGTTTATCGAAGAACTTTTCGTTGCTGGAGACGATGCGGGAGAAGCAACAAGAACTATCGATTCCCGAGAAGCCGATTCAGTTTGGTAAATGTAATAAGCATCCGGAAAGTAATGCTGAATATATATGTAAGGTTAGTTTTGAGCATTTTTTTCCCCGGAAACTTCTCTTCAGAATATGTTTATATTTCAGGATCGAAATTGTTCAAACTTTGCTAGAACAATGTGCATCACATGTGCCGTTCAAGATGATCATAAAAGTCACGCAGTAGAGCTAATAACTGATCACCTTCGAAAGAATGAGAGCACTTTGAAATTGTTATCAGAACGTTTCAAAAACAAAATGGAAAGTATGAGAATTCAAATTGAAGATTATAAAAATTGTATCAAGAGTAATGATGTCGACGGTGAAGTCTTCCGAGCAGAATATAACAGAATATCTCAGAAGTTTGACGAAAAAAAGCAAGAAGCACTCGACTCACTTGTGAAGCATGCGAATAAAGAAATAACTAAAATGGAGAAATCGCTTTCGACCATGAAACAAAACTTGGCCGATAGTGAAGCATTCGAATCGAAGCTTGAAAAGAAAATAAAACTAAAAAACGATTTTATGAACATAGACGAGACTATGAAGGCTGGAAACGACTGTCTGGACAGGATCAAGTTTGAAAGTTTGTTTTTTAAAACTTTGTGTAGAACTATAAAATGACTTTGTCAGGTATCAACAAATTTGACGATTTTGCATTCGAACTGACGGAAGGAATGGATTTAAAGGTAGTGTATATTTTTAGCTAGCGCCGAATAACTTTATACGGCAAATCGCTGAAATTATAAACCTTTAATGTTTCAGGTGGATTTGAAAGCGAGTGCCATGGAACTTGTTGGGAGTGAATCTTTGAACGGTAGCAACAAACTTGCTTCGATTTTACTAAATCCACTAACAATTTTTTCAGACAACGGATCGCAATTTGTTGGTAGTGAAGGAGACCGTGGAGGAATCGCAGGAGATCGTGGAGGACTTGCAGAGGGCCGTGGAGGATTCGCAGAATATTGTCGAAGATTTACAGGAGACTGTGGAGGATTCACAGGAAGTCGTGGCGGATTTGCTGGAGGATTCGTTGTTAGTCGTGGAGCCTTCAGAGGTGATCGTGGTGGCGTTCGTGGAGGAGACCACGGTGGATTCAGAGGAGGGTTCCGTGTAGAACGCGGTGGTCACAGAATGGAACAAAACAGATATGACTGGTCATGTGGACAATGTGGAAACAACAACCACATGTTCTCACGGGTACTGTATTGTTCTCCAATGTTTAATATTTAAAGGAACATTTCAGGAATGTAACCAATGTCACACTCCAAAGACGACGTAGCAGGTAGTGGTGGAGTCCGAAATGGAGGCTCGGGTTTTTCGTGAAAATTTTTTACTGTTGCCACAAATGAATTTTTTATTAATGCTGTTGGGTTTCAGTGCACGATAACTGTAAGTATAAGTTTATTCACATAATATTATTATTGGCATTCTGGTGAACCGAATTGAAATTAAAAGTTGATATATCGATTGCAATATTTCCTTCGGATTCTTCTTGGAAACCATTGAAACATTTACAATTATACTGATGAAGGTGGTTCTTCAGAAGGTTATCCAAATGTCGGATATATCGAATGGCAAGACGGAGGGTGTCCACTTTAGAGATACGTTTTTCACTGGAATGTTAAAAAATTAGAGAAATGGAAAATGTTTCAAAAAAAAATTTTAAAACGAGAAATTCTCTATCGATTGGCATGAAAATTGTAATTTTTTCATGAAGAAAGTATGCCAAAAAATCAAAAAGTTGTTGATTTTTCAGATTTTTACTTATCAAAACTCCAAACAAAACTCACTCAAAATGAACTGGCAAGTGTTTCCTAAGCCTCTCATATCCATCATTTACATTTCGAACTCTACACCTTTCTCTCTCGTTTCGCTTCCAGACTGACGAACTGAAATCGTAATTTCTAATTGATAAACACCTAGATGAACGTTTTGATCTACCTACCTATACGGTCCAAACTGGTCTTCCAGCTCTATCGGTAGAGGTACTGTAGCTTCGGGTGCAAAGGGGTTCACATATTTTTTGGTTGTGGAAGATGATGTTGTGGATGAGTTGTGATTGGAGAGGGGTAGAGAAGAAGACGAAGATGAGGGAGGTTGAAGATGAATTTGATGTTGGATTTGTGATTGTGGTTGGAGTTGGGGTTGGAAGGACGACTGAAGAGGTAGTTGCGGTTCGACGATGGGGGCTGAAAAAATGTGGGATTTGGTGCAGTTCACAAAAAATTTGAGATTGAATCGAAGTTTTTTTTGAAACTAGTTAACTGATTTTTTTTTGGGAAAAAAAAACAAAAACAAGTATACAGCTTTCCAGAAAACATAAACTGAATAAAGGCAAAAACCTCATAATATAGAATCAACTCTTTCTGTCTGTGTGTCTGTGTGTACGTCTGTCTTTTTGTAGCTCTGATGCGGTTCCTACTGAACCAATTTCAATGAAGCTTGGACGATAGATAATTTTTCAGGGATCATGCCCGTCTTTTTATTTTTTATTTTGAATATCTTGAATTCGAAGCATTCAAGTCTTGTTATCATAAATCAGCAGTAATAAAATGAAAAGGCAGAAGAGAAGAGGAAAAACTGAGCCCAGGAAATGTCGGCTGCTAGTTTTGCTAGTTTTGAAAAACAAGCGGAGCCGCGAGTGTCAAATCAAAAATAATTCGAAAAAAAATTCCGAGGGGGTTTTGACGATCAAAAAATATTCAGTAATCCAAAATCGCAAAGCTCAACGTCCTGAGACCTCCAAATGCAATGTTTTTGCTGGCAAGGTTTTGTCCTTTCCGTTCAAATTTACAGTTGTTTTTCTAATTTTTTTAAAACGAATTTCGAACTGAAAGAGCGAAAAATTCCCTATCGATTCGTATAAGTACCGTACAGTTTTCCATCAAAACCATACCGAAAAAATCAGAAAACAGTATTTTGGTGCTAGATTCGTTGTGTTTTGGAGCACACTTTTGCTCAAATCACATAAGAAGTTTATACCAATCGATAAAGAATTTATTGCTTTACAAGTTCCTCAAAAGCCGCTATTCCTAGAGCAAAACATCTGGCAGGTGGCGTTTGAAGCGCCACGAAAAAAAATTTTGCAGACGATTTTCAAAAATCAACCAAAACTCCAAGCCAAAAAAAACTCACCCATCAACTTCTGCACATCATGCTCAATCCCAGTTATTCCACTCTGTCCAACCACTGGATGCTGATTGATAATAGTAGAATAAACTCCATTCTCAAAGGTATAGGTAACAGGAAACATGGTGAGGAAATTCGACATGATTAACTCTATCCTACTACTAGAAATTACATCCATAAACAGTCAATTCATCCCAAAAGGGGCGGAGCCTCCGAGAGACAGTAACCAGTAAAGCTGCGCAAACAAAGGAAGAAGAAGAAGGGGATCCCGCATGCATGATATTTATTTGCTCCCCGACAAAATCACATTTATTTTGCACACGGGCACATCCTTCCTTTTATGGGCTGCCGACAGAGAATAGGCAATAACAAAAATTGGATTTTAGAAGATTATTCAGAAAAGGAATATTAAAATGAATAGTTTATGGGTAATTGACACCTGGCTTTTCTTATCGGTCATTGTTTATTCAAGATGGACACACACACAAATAATATGGGTGATGAGCAGGTGTTAGGTATGTAAACGATATGATAATTAATTGGGGTTTTGGGAAGATTGACAGATTGAGAAGCGGAAAGAAAAACGAGGATGATTCTGAGATTATGAAGGACTCGGAAACAATGGTTAATTGAAAAAAAGCAAACGGGCTTCACTGAGAATGAGGTTATTCCTTTTTTGTTTGCTCGTTACGACATTTTATCGAGTATAAACCGGATCAGGACCAAGGCTTTTGACTTCACAAGGGCCCTAACTTGGAAAATCACTGTCAAATAGTATAAAGTTCATATAATGTTCAACCTGAAAATGATCACATTTCGAGCTATTTTTTACCAGTTGCGAAATGTTACAGTTTCGATATGTCTAGATGATGTTTCTCGAATGCAGTTATCCAATGTGAATATTGTTTTTTTCTACAAAAAAAGTACAGCATTAGGGTGTAATTATTACTCATCGTTTCTTGAAATCGGAAACTGTCAACAAACAATGAGTGTGCTATCATAACCTTCCTTGTGATAAGAAAAGCTCCCTCACTCTTAATTTTGCTCTGTCGATTTCATTCCTTCGCTTTCAAACTTTTTACTTTAAATAAACGGTTTCTACCAATTATGTCAACGATTGAATGTGGCTTTTGTCTTCTTCAATACAACGAAGAAACTCTGACCCCAAGGATTCTAACCAACTGTGGTCATACAATCTGCCAGCAATGCGCAATAAGTCTTTTGAAAGATGGACAGACAATAACCTGCCCATTCGACAAAAAAGACACACAACTGGATGGAAGTGGTAGGTGGAAGCTAAAGTCTCTTTGAAAAATAATTGAACGTTTTGATTCAGATGGTGTGAATGGTCTACAGAAGAACTTTGCTCTTCTAGATTTGTGCCGAATCATGCTTCCGAGATGCCCAAAACACCCTCACAACACTGCCAAATTCTTGTGCACGGTACGTGAAGTTTTCTGAAGTTTCTGTGATTCTTATGATTCCTATGGGAAATTTCCATTCACAGGACGGGTACCCGAGAATCCCGTGAGGACTTAAGCTCAGTTTTGGCCCACATCGGCCTGTTCGGTCTAAAAAGGCTTGGATCGGCCCGAATCGGCCTGTTTGGTTTAAACAGGCCTGAATCGGCCCGAATCGGCCTGTTCGGACTAAAACGGCCTGAACCGGTCTGTTTGGTCTGAGTAGGCCTGAATCGGCCTGCTAGGTGTAATAAGGCCTGAATGGGCCTGTTTGGTGTTTTAACACAAAAAAAGGCTTGATTCTGTCTAACATGGTCTGAATTAGCCTTCTTGGCTGATTTCCGTAAATTTTTACGTGTATCTGATCATACAGACCGATTCGGTCCGATTCAGGCCTATTCAGGCTAATTCAAACCAAACAGATCGATTCGGTCCGATTTAGGCCTATTTAGACCAAATAGCCGATTCGGGCCGATTCGGGCTGATTCGGCCTTTTTAGTCCGAACAGGCCTATTCAGGCGCATTCAGGCCTGTTCAGAGCAAATAGCCGATTCGGGCCGATTCGGGCTGATTCGGCCTTTTTAGTCGGAACAAGCCGATTCAGGCCGATTCAGGCCTTTTCAGACCAAACAGGCCGATTTTGGGCTGATTTAAGCCCAGTTCCCTGCTTTTGAAAAGTTCAGTCTTCACGGGATTACCGGGAATCAGCGGGACTCCCGGGATTCCCGAGTTCCCGTCCTGGGATTCCCGGATTCCCGTCCCGGAATTCCCGGGAACTCCCGGGAGTCCCGGGATTTTCCCGTTTTCCCGGGAACTTGATTTGAGCATACACTGCCTATGACTCATCTTAACATTTCAGGACCCCAATTGCAAAAACCCAACAAAAATAATGTGTCAAACCTGTGTTATATTCGATCAGCACAGATCACACAAACATGATTTTCTAAGGGAGAAACTTCTTGAAAATGAACCAATTTTGAAAGACTTAGAAAAAAAGAATGAGAAAGTCCTACTTGAGAAAGAAAAATGCCTTCGTTCTCTTGATCCTGAAGAGTGGGAAGTGACCGGGTGCTTATTCACAGAAGCTGCACAGTCTATATCCAATCAGTTTGATATGATGAAGGAGAAAGCAATTCAAGAATTGACTCAGTTTGCAAATGAAAGGAAAAAAGAACAAACTGCATTGAAAACAAGACTGGAGTATGAATGCAGTGTATTGAAGAAGGCCCAGAATCTGATTGAGAAGAAGTTGGAGATGAAAAATTATTTACAAACTAAAGATGAAGTCACATATTTGGAGAACAGCCATAAGTTAAGAAGTAGTTCACAAGGTAAGTAACTTTCCTGTTTGACCCTTCTCAATCAGGTTTATAACCAGTGAATGTTTGACGAAATTTTTTTTTTTGCACCTTTTGCATAAACCAGTCCCTAGTCAAACAGAGCCAAACTGTACATTGAAACCTACACAACAACTTTTTCAGACAAACTTGATAACTTCCTCAATTTCAAATTTATCGTACCATCAACGGAGTTGCAAATAAAATCTAAAAGGAAAGAGGAAGAAATGCGTAGATTAATTAGAAGTATCTTGGACGAAAAACTCGGCAGAATATCTTAGCAAAAGTGACCTTCACGAAAGTAGTTTCAATTTTCCCATGTCGCAGCTTTCCCATCTTTGTTCAATGTTCTTTTCCATAAAAAATATAAGGCTTGAAAAAAATGAAAATACTGTTTACGAAACGTCACTTTCTTAACTGTTCAAAAATGGCGAAATTACTAATCTCAAAATGTGACTTTTTCGAGGTAACGGAAATCAGCTTTTATGAGTTTTTCAATGGTTCAGATCATAATAAAGAATTTTTATAAAATGTATTGAATGTGAAGTCGAACTCAGGGACAGTTTGATTTATGCAAGATCGTCAGCTTGACTGATCTCAATTGATCAGAGTATTCGAAAGAGTATACTTGTGAAATGACGGTTTTCCTCGCAGGTCAGGAGAAAATTTCTTTTTTTTTTCAATTTCAAATTCAGTTTGTAGGTGGAGCATAATACCAAACTGGTGATCTGAGTGAGTTTTACAATCTCGAACCGATTCTGACCGAACTAGCAACTCTCTGAATGGAGCTATTGCGCAGTAAAACGAAGTGGCATTATTTGTCGATTTACGAGGCCTCACGCCCCAAAATATTTTTGCACTGCGCGCTGTTGAAAATTATATCGGGCGGGTTCTGTAAATCGACGTTCTGCAAACACCGAATGTCACTTTGTTTAAAGGCACACAAGTCCAGTTGGGCCCTCGAACCTGGCTTCGCCAATTATGACACGTTGTTTCTTGAAAAATGTGATAAGTAGAAAATTAAACTCAGAAAACAGATTACACGGTTCCCAAAGAAGGGTGGAATTCAAAATTTTTTTATTTTCGGAAATTTCTCTCAAGATCCGGTTCCAAAAAATTTATAATTCCAAAAAAGTGTTTCCATAATAATCGTTCATTAATTCCAAACATCATAAAAAACAATGTAGTTATTCCTCATCGTTTCTTGAAAGCAGAAATTGCCAACAAACTAGGAGTGTGCTATCATAACCTTTCTTATGATAAGAAATGCTTCCTCACTCTTAATTTTTCTCTGTCGACATAATTTCTTCGTTTTCAAACTTTTTACTTCAAATAAACGTTTTTCCCAATCATGTCAACGATTGAATGTGGAATTTGTCTTCTTCAATACAACGAAGAAGCTCTGACCCCAAGGATTCTTACCAACTGTGGTCATACAATCTGCCAGCAATGCGCACTAAAACTCATGAGAGATGAACGGACAATAACCTGTCCATTCGACAGAAAAGACACGCAACTCAATAGAAGTGGTTGGTGAAAACTAAAGTCAGGTTTAAAAATAATAATAAGTTTTGGTTTAGAGGGTGTGAATGGTTTACAGAAGAACTTTGCTCTTCTAGATTTGTGCCGGAAAGAAAATCAAGAACAGGAAGAGAACTCAGGAGTAGAGGCGGGTGCTCCATGTTTTGAGAACCCGTCACATGAAGCAGTTTTTTACTGTCAGCAATGTGAGGTGGAGCTTTGTGATCCTTGAGTTATTGAGTGCTTTCGAAATTTTCAGATTCAATCACGGGGAGTATACTTTCAGGTGCTTCACATCCGTTCATTGATGCTCTTTCTGCTCATCAAAAAATCAATATTTCTGAACTTCCAATCAAACTTCCAAAATGCCCGGAACACCCTCACAACACTGCCGAATTCTTGTGCACGGTACATGAAGTTTCCTGAAGTGTCTGTGATTCCTATGACTCACCTTAACATTTCAGGACCCCCATTGCATAAACCCAACCAAAACATTGTGTCAATCTTGTGTTTACAATCAGCACAAATCACACAAATATGTTTTCCTAATGGAGATGCTTCTTAACAATGAACAAATTTTGAAAGACTTACTCAAAAAGAATGAGAGATTCCTACTTGAGAGAGAGCAATGCATTCTTGAAAACAAGACACAACTAGAATCTTGGGAAGTGACCGAACATGCATTCAAAAAAACCGTACAGTCTATATCCAAACAGTTTGATACAATGAAGATGGAAGCAATTGGTAAATTGATTCAGTTTGTAAACGAAAAGAAACAGAAACAAACTGCATTGAAAACAAGATTGGAAAAAGAGTACAGTGAATCGATGAAGCTCAAGAACCTAATTGAGAAAAGTTTGAAGATGAAAAATTACTTACAAAATACAGATGAAATCAATTATTTGAAGAATATTCATATGTCAAAGATTCAGTCACAAGGTAAGTAGCTTCCCAATGGAAACCGCATAACACTAATCATGATTTTCCAGATGAACTTGTCGGCTTCCTCAATTATGACTTCATCATACTGTCACAGAGGCGAGGTTCCCGCCCCACATTAGGGGGCGTTCCCCTCTTCTCTGTGTATCTCTATCTCTGCTTGAGCGGGTGTTATTGCCACCCGTCTTCAGTTGAGGTCTAGGGCCCAGGACAGAGTAGTGGTCTCTGCGGTTCCTCTTTTATGTTTATTATTAGTTTACCTATTTTCCCTTTAGTCCTTACATGTTAATCCATTCACCTTAGTCCCCTAGTTACCTTATCTTATTGTAATAGCACCTTTATTGTAATTGGCCTTTTCTCTTTAACTTCCTATTTACTCTGACTTAAGTAGTATCACAATAAACATGTACATAAAAGATACCGTGTTCTAATATGTTGGGTTTAAGTAAAGTGGAAGGGTGAGCGTCCCATAACAACCATGGAACCCTACGCTTACCAAATGGAGGTCCCACATCGAGCTCTAAAACGATCGAGGATTCACCGAGAGAGTTACAGTGCTTGCTACTAATTCCCACTTTCCCTTCATAAGAACTCTTCATCGTAAACTGAAGATAGGTCCTAGACTCACTCAAAATAGACTGCAAGTATCGAAAATGTCAACCTTGGGAAGTTGTATGGTGGCTTATCTTTCGTGGATTTCAGAGATCTGTTAGATAACTTAGAAATAAGAGAAGTCGCGAGCTCGCCATTCACACCATAGTAACGCCTATCCTCAGAATAGGTTAACCCAAGAGTTCGGAGTTCAAGCCCTGTGTTAGATATTACCGCGCAAACAATATCATTCATTAGCTGCCCTAGTCCACTTATCCCTTTTTTATGTCAACCCCCCCCCCCTCTTCTTATGTGAACCCTCACAATTCCCCTAAGAACGACACCTGATGGGAACTCTCGCATGAGAAATTCTTCACTCAGTCCAAGGTTTCCAGACCGAGGATATCAGGCAAGGCTCACAAACGGGCTGAGAACCGTCACTGTTTTGAATTGAATTGAATGGAAATGAATTCATGTAAGTCGCTCGTTACGTCCCTCTCGAAAGTGACCACAGTTCTGTTAGGTTGTTCGTAACACCTGGATTGCAAAGTGACCCAGGAGGAGCGCATTCCCCATATATAGCCAAATTGACATTTTGAGCCGTCGTAAAATTAAGCTAATGAATAGATTCGACTCAGTAACATAGTCACTGGTACAAGGCTGTTACTACGATTTTACAATTGTGAGATGCCGTCTAAATTCCTCATTTTAATCCGAGTCGAAACATGAAATCGTAAATCATGTTGTCCGTTTGGTCGCGGAAAGACGTGGATAATTCTGACAAAGACACTCACTCGCAGCGGCGTCAGCGTAAAGTGAACGTGACATGCATACATTAGTACAATAGCGTTGTTTACACTGGAGGGCATCCCAGCACGCATTGGAACCGAGTGATACGAGCAGTCCGCCATTTTGCAACAACAAAGTCATTAATACGAGATGCGAATACGTTTCAGTGCGATAACATCACAACATTGGGCCCAATGTCGTAAACAATCTCCCGCAAACGTATCATATTTCGCGCACGGATAGATAAGAGTAGTTAATCTTCTATTCATATGACAGTTGGCGCAGATGGCACCGCATGGCAAAGCGGTAAACAAAGGATGGGAGATAAACCCCGCCCACAAGAATGTTGTCCTGAAGATTCGAAAGGGTTCATTCACATCAAGTCACACACCCATCGAACGGTCGCCTACTTCATTGCTCTCAATTGTGCGTTTCATTTTCTCTTTTGATTCTTACTTTTGTTAGGCTTTGAGTAGCGATAGTTCCTATTCGAATACCTCCCTTCATAAGGATAATATTCTATCTCTCTCATCAATCTTCTTCACTCTCTCTTCTTCATATTCACCGTCTCAACACTTCTCTTTTTACATAACACCCTGGACGAGAAGACGGAACGGAAGACACGCAAGAAGTACGTAGCTCCACCAACGGATCGAGAAACAAGGAAACAGAAGGCGGAAAGGGAGCAACGTGAAGCAGAGGAAGAAGAACGCAATCAAGGAAGCCAACTTCGTGAAGTTGAAGAACGAAGCAAAGCAGCTGAACTTCTGGGAAGCGGAAAAGACAGACAAGCAGGAGAGCCGGAGAGCAGCGAAGCAGAGGAAGAAGCAAAAGGTCAAGCAGGAGAGCAGGAGAGCCGGAAAGCAGCAGAAGCAGAAGCCAGACGACAAGCAGCAGCAGAAGCAGAAGCTAGAAGACAAGCAGCAGCAGAAGCAGAAGCCGGAAGAAAAGCAGCAGCAGAAGCAGAAGCAGAAGCCAGAAGAAAAGCAGCAGCAGAAGCAGAAGCAGAAGCAGAAGCCAGAAGAAAAGCAGCAGCAGAAGCAGAAGCCAGAAGAAAAGCAGCAGCAGAAGCAGAAGCAGAAGCCAGAAGGAAAGCAGAGGCAGAAGCAGAAGCAGAAGCAGAAGCAGAAGCAGAAGCAGAAGCAGAAGCAGAGCTCAAAGAGAGTGATAAGGATCAGAAGGAAGAAGAAGTAGTACAACAAAAGGATTTGGAAAAGGAGAAGACTGCATCAAACCCATTGAGAAAATTCTTAAACAAGTGGTGGAATACGGAGGAGAATCAAGGATCAAACGAAACCGTAAGAGATCGTAATTCAATTCACTCGCCCCTTAATCTTACTGATCCTTCCTCGCCATTATCTTCTTCAAATTCGGCGTTCGAAACTCCGTTATCTTCACCTCTCCAAACTTGTTTTCCACGCTCAAGTTCATCAACTCCTTATCTTCCTTCATACTTCGAGGATCAATCAAAACCTTTATCTTCATCTTCACCTTCATCCTTTCAATTCCCTTCATCATTGTCTGGGAATAAACCATCAGTTGAAGCAAACTACCACAACGACGACACAGAAACCGGAAGACGGCAAGGAAAATGAGACTCCAGTCAAGACCAAGAAATCGATTGAAGAAAGTTTCATGGACACTTGCAAGGACCAATTCATGTCAACATCACTCTTCGAAACACTGCTTTCAATTGACCCAACAGCAGCGGTTCGACAATTGCTGAAAAGGAAGGATGTGTCAGTCAAAAGGATTGGAGAGAGTCTACTGATTTCAAAATGTCGGAAAGTTACCCCATCAGTCGTTCATTATAATCGCAAGATCAAGGATATTTGCTACGACTTGGTGCCGGTTGAAGTGGATGGATCGGTGTGGTTTCAACTTCCGGGATCAGATGATCTTGTTGGAGAAGCAGTAGTCATTCCATGCAATGAGAGACCGTCAGGAATTCGCCTGGAAAACAATGCTTGGATTAATGAGGAAAATCGGGAAGTTCAGCCGCAGAAACTGATTCGACCATTCAAACTCACACAAAACCACTTTCTATTGGATGCTCCAAAAACATTCTTTACTACATTGGATGAAGAAACTGGTGTTTCGACTGGAGCTGACAAGGAAAACGAGCGTCGTGCAAATCGGTATCGCAGAGATCTTCTGGACACATTGGTAGAAGGAGGAATCCTCAATACTGGCCTGGAATTCGTCAAGAACACTACCACCAAAGTCAGTAAGTCTGCCAAAGTACTTCTTACCACAACCGTGGAAACGATCGAAAAAGGAGCCAAGAAGATATTTTTCTCCGTCACTCAATTGCTCTTGTGGATAGCAGTGCCGCTCATTATCATCTTCATCATTGTGGTTTTTGGATATGGATACCTCAAATATCTTGCCTTCCGGAGATCAACCAAAACGGCAAGACGCACACTCGAATCCAGTGAGGCTGTCAGTGGATTGATCAGGTACCTGAAAGTCAACAATGTGGAAGTGGAACCAAGTGCTCCCCCGCAACGAAGGATTCAGAGATCAAAGGAGGAAGAATATCCAAGAGTACAAATCCATCGCAAAAATTGATGCAGTTGGAATGAGCAATCTTCTCATTGGTGATCAAATTATCTGCTTCAAATTTCAACAAAACGAAGGAAAAAAAATCAGTAAGATATAATACATTCAGATATCCATGTTTCTTCGCTGGATATATACCTTATTGATGGATTTCCAATGGCTATGCAATTTTTTTTTTCTCAATGGATCTATTTTCAATGCCTATATTTATCAGTGGTTTATGTTGTTTAATCAATGGTTTATGCAGTTTTTTATCAATGGCAATATATCAATGGCTATGTTACCACTGGATTATAGGATATTGAAGATGGATTATTGGACTCGTGTATATATATATTCGACAAGGGACAATGGATTTAAATCAGTAATTCGTATAGTTTAATTTTTTATATTAATTTTTTTTTAATGATAACCGACGAGGACGCCGGTGCTTTTTTCGAAGGCCGGGGATGTCACAGAGGCGAGGTTCCCGCCCCACATTAGGGGGCGTTCCCCTCTTCTCTGTGTATCTCTATCTCTGCTTGAGCGGGTGTTATTGCCACCCGTCTTCAGTTGAGGTCTAGGGCCCAGGACAGAGTAGTGGTCTCTGCGGTTCCTCTTTTATGTTTATTATTAGTTTACCTATTTTCCCTTTAGTCCTTACATGTTAATCCATTCACCTTAGTCCCCTAGTTACCTTATCTTATTGTAATAGCACCTTTATTGTAATTGGCCTTTTCTCTTTAACTTCCTATTTACTCTGACTTAAGTAGTATCACAATAAACATGTACATAAAAGATACCGTGTTCTAATATGTTGGGTTTAAGTAAAGTGGAAGGGTGAGCGTCCCATAACAACCATGGAACCCTACGCTTACCAAAATACCAATAACTGAGTTGCAAATAAAACTAACGTAAGATTTTTTATCCCGCTTTCCCCGGTTAGCTTTTCATGAATTTCAAAAAATCCGTATTTTTCCACCAAGGATGAATAAAAAAATAATCTTCTACGGTTCAAATACAATCTTTATGAGAGTTCTATTTAACATAAATCCAGAAAAAAACAGGCGCTTTATAAACTTACTAGTACCGTTAAGATCCATTCTTCTTTATTTGGTATTCCAGAACACCTGAACAAAAAATGCTCATCAAGGTCAAGACTTTTACTGGAAAAGTGTTCGAACTGGACATTGAATCTGACGACAAGGTCGAAAAAATTAAGAATAAGGTAAGCCTTTAAAAAATAACTGTGGTCTAGAGTGTCTTGTTGAACAGCATAGAACAGTGTTTCAAAATTGGTTTTATGATAGGTTCTATATATGTATGTTTTTGCTCGAGTCGTTTTTATATTCCTCCGACCACCTTTCTTGTTTTTTTGCCACATCCAGGAGTCTTCCGTTTAAAATAACACTGAGTTTTTCAGGTCGAAAAGAAGGTGGGCATCCCAACAGCCCAACAACGTCTCTACTTTGCCGGACAGCCAATGAATGATGATAAGACAGCAGCGGACTATAAGGTCGTCGGTGGATCCGTTATTTATGTGGAGCTCCGTCTTCGTGGAGCACCCTCGTGGGGCCTTTAACACCCTTCGCAGTTTAGGGTGGTAAACGCTGGATTGGGTAATCTAACTGGTTTTGTTTGGTTTTAATACATAAAAAATGTGTGTTGAATCTCAAATTCGTACTGCTTGTGAACTCTTCTGATCACTCATTACAACTTCTAGAAAGTTGGAAAGAACACCCTAGGCACAAATGCGGCAAACTATTCAAACACTTATGAAATTCTCTGCTATTTTGGTCACAATAATCACAAATCAAAATCATGGATTGGATCTGATCTAACTGAGTCAGAAGATTTTCAACTGTTCTACTAACTTCACTGAGCTCTCTAGAAGTATATTTATATATGTGATTTTGCTCAATTGCAGGTTAGCCCTGACGATGGGGAGCACAAAGGGAGATAAGCATTTTTTTCCATTGGGAAACGAGCCTTTTTTGGTAGCGAGAGGGGTCACAAAGTGACAAAAAACTCCATAATGGTCAAATGCTAAGATGATTTGACAATATAATTACAAAATTGGGATCTATCGGCAAAAAATGGTCTTTAGGGAAAAGATTACTCCCAAAAAATTATTAATGGTCCTTTCCTCAAAGAATGGGATTTCAATGAAATGACTTGTCTCGAAAGAAAAATTGAATGGTCGTTTTCTCAGAGAAGGTCCTCTCCTCAGAAAACTGCTTTGCGAACTGAATGGTAATCTTTCGAACTAAATGGTAGATATTTTTGTTCCTATAATTAAGTTTTTCGTTCTTCGGCTATAATCTGTTTCCCGGGTATGTATATTTTTTCGGAACTCATGGAAATACTCGAGATGCCTGAAAACACTCTGGACCGATATACATTATCCGGGACTCAAACATCGGGCTCCTGGAAATACCCGGGATCCTAAAACAGTATATGGTACGCGAAATAATACCTGAGACTCTTTGAGGAAAAGACCATTTTTGCCAATAGAGCCACTTAAAAAAAAAAAGAACACCCAAGGCAAAAATACTGCAAATTATTCAAACAATTATGAAATCCTCTGTTATTTTGGTCACAGCAATCCCAAATCACAAAGAAATCTCGAATTGATTCTGACCTCGATGAGTCAGGTGCGTCTCAACTGTCCTACTGAACTCAGTTTTCTAGACGTCTGTTTATATGTGTGATTTTGGTCTATATGAATGGATAGGGAGTTTTTCGCTCTTCGAGCTCAAATATTTCTTTTCGTGAGAAAATTTTTGAAAAAAGGGACCCTGGGTTCAGAAAGTAGCATCTTGATTATATAAAGTCCCGCTCCATGTCAGTTCAAATATGTCATCCGGTGACATTTTTACTTCAAGCTTCACAGTTTCGGATAACTGGTCTATAGATATCCAACGAGTGCCCGAAAAAAAACATCAGCAAAATCATTCTAGGATGATTGCCATCCAGTTTTTTGAGGAGAAAAACCCCATACTCATGCCCCTAACCTCCACGAAAACTACAATCTTTTCAGCCCCCATCGTCGAACTTTTCAGCCCCCATCGTCGAACCACAACTACCACTCCAGCCATCTTTCGAACCCCAACACTTACAACAATCACAAATCCAGCATCAAATCCATCTTCAACCTCCCTCATCTTCCTCTTCTTCTCTTCCTCTCTCCAATCACAACTCCATTACACCTGTAACATCTTCCACAACCAAAAAATATGTGAACCCATTTGCACCAGAAGCTACAATACCCCTACCGATAGAGCTGGAAGATCAGTTTGGACCGTATAGGTAGGTCAAATAATTTGTTTGAAAAGAGATGAAATTCCAAATTTTAGTTCATCTGTCTGGAAGCGAAACGAACGGGAGAGGTGTAGAGTTCGAAATGTGAATGATGGATATGAGAGGCTCAGGAAGCACTTGCCAGTTCATTTTGAGTGAGTTTTGGAGTTTTCAAAATCGGAAAAATTTCTTATGAATTTGTATAAAAACTCATATTGAATTTTTTGATTTCCGGGACATATTTTCCTTGGTAACTGCATAAGAATGTTATCCTAGACGGTAAAGAAACTCTCATTCCACAATTTTTTGTTACTCTCCAGTGAAAAAAGAATCTCGAAAGTAGACACTCTCCGTCTTGCCATTCGATACATCCGACATTTGGATAACCTTCTCAAGAACCACCTCCATCAGTATAATTGTAAATGTTTCAATGGGTTCCAGGAGGAGTCCGAAGGGAATATTGCAATCGATATATCGACTTTTAATTTTAATTCGGTTCATCAGAATGCCAATAATAATATTATGTGAATAAAAATGTTACTGTGAATGTTACTCATTTTTGATGAACAGCTGAAATGTTCCTATTAAAAAAGAATGGAAGAGGCATCAGCAAATAATTCTGTTCTGATTGATTTTGATTTACCAAAAAACCCTTACAGAATTTTCATACAGCTTTTTCTTTGTTTAGTTTGAAAAGCATCAAAAAACTTAAATTGTTACTCACCTTTTTCTTAAAACCACAAATGTCAACAAACGAGGCGTATGCTATCATAAACTTTCTTATGATAAGATATTTATTGCTCACTATAAACTTTGCACTGCCGACCTTATTCAAACTTCATCAGTCGACTTCATTCTTTCGCTTTCAATCCTTTATTTCGAAATAAACGTTTTCTATCAATTATGTCAACGATTGAGTGCGGAATCTGCTTGCTTCAATACAACGAAGAAGAGCGAACTCCAAGAATGCTGGCTAGTTGTGGTCATACAATCTGCCAGCAATGTGCAACAAAACTCTCAACAGATGGACGAACGATAACCTGTCCATTTGACAGAAAAGACACGCAACTGAATAGAAGTGGTAGGTGAAGCTGAACTCTTTTTGAAAAATAATTGAACGTTTTGATTCAGGGGGTGTGAATAGCTTACCAAAAAACTTCGCTTTGCTAGAATTATCTCGAAAAGCAAATCAAGAGCCGGAGAAGAAGTCAAGAACGAAGGTTGACGTTCCATGTTTTGAGAATCCGTCACATGAAGCTGTTTTCTATTGTGAGGTGGAGCTTTGTGATTTGTGAGTTTTATGTGAAAGATTCGTTTTTTTTTCAAGCTACCCATTATTTCTGACCTTGGTTTATACAGATGCTTCACATCCGTTCACAAATCGAAAGCTCTGTCTGCTCATCAAAAAGTAAAGATTTCTGAAAAACCAATAAAACTTCCGAAGTGCCCTAAACACCCTCACAATATTGCTGAATTTTTGTGCACGGTTCGTGAAGTTTTCTGAAGTTTCTGTAATTTCTATGACTAACATTTTAGGACCCGGATTGCACAAACCTAACAAAGGTAATGTGTCAAACCTGTGTTCTTTTCGATCAGCATAAATCACACGAGCACGATTTCTTGATGGAAGAACTTCTTGAGAATGAGCGACTTTTAAAAGACCTGTTTGAAAGGAATGAGGAACTCCTACTCAAAAAAGAAAGATGCATTCGGCTTCTTGATTGTGAAGAGTGGGAAGTGACCGGGGGTTTATTTAAAGAAACTGTACAGTCTATATCCAATCAGTTTGACATGATGAAGAAAGAAGCAATTCATAAATTGACTCAGTTTGCAAATGAAAGGAAAGAAGAACAAACTGCATTGAAAACAAGACTGGAAGATGAATGCAGTGAACTGAAGAAGGTCCAAGATGTGATTGAAAAGAAGTTGAAGATGAAAAATGACTTACAAAATAGGGATGAAATCACATGTTTGAAGAAAAGTTATCGGTCAAGGTGCAGTTCACAAGGTAAGTAGCTTTCCAATGCAAATCGCATAACACTATCATGGAAGTTGAAACTTACAAAACACATTTTTCAGATGCACCTATTCGCTTCCTTAATTATGAGTTCCTCGTACCAAAAACTGAGTTGCAAATAAAAACAACGTGAGATTTTTCATTCCGATTACCTTAACTCGCCTGATTGCCGAGGCTTAAAGAAAGCTGAAATTTTTCTCTCTCAAAGAAAAATAACCCAGCTCCCTGGAAACAGTGTTTTATGAGTCACTTTCTGTAAGGGGAGACTACATTTCGCCCTCTTTCGTTCTTCTTCATTGTGAAAAAACCGCTATATCTCAAGAAGGGCGCCTAATTCGGATATGGCCCAAGAGACATTTTTGCAGCAAATTACATGGGTAATTTGAAGATGAAATTTTATTTGATTTGCGAATTACCCATATAATATGCAGGTAATTACCCAGGAATTTCCCGGGTACCCGTCCTGAGCGCGCACAACTCTTTTTTCCCTCATATGGATAACACGGCAGTGTCTCAATAAGTGCCCAGTGCAAAGATGGGTTCCATATTGCGTAATCGAATTTCCAGTTCTTTTCGTGTTTCTTTTTGAATACGTGGAAAAATCCTCGTTTCAGGCGTGTTGAACTAGGATTTTTGAGGTGCGATCCTCCTTTTTTCGCAAATAATCATTGGCTAAACTCCATTAATGTTTATTTGGTTTTCCAGAATTCTCATCACGGTCAAGACCCTCACTGGAAAAGAAATCGAATTGAAAATCGACCCTCGCGACAAGATCGAAACAATTAAGGAGATGGTAAGTCTTTGAAAAATGACTATGGTTTAGAGTGTCTTACTGAACCGGCACAGAACAGTCTTCCGAAAATGGAGTTATGATAGGTTCTATTGATTTATGTTTTTGCCGGAGTTGTTTTTTTTTAACTCATCCGACCATCTTTCTCGCCACATCCCGAATTATTCCATTCAAAATAACACGGATTTTTTTCAGATCGAAGAGAAAGTGGGTAAACACGACCAACGTCTCATCTTTTCCGGGAAGCAGTTGGAAGATGGAAGGACGGCAGCGTACTATGGAATCGTCAGTGGGTCCACCCTCCATTTGGTGCTCCGTCTTCGTGGCTAATCTAATTGGTTTTTTTGCTTTTAATGAATAATAAATTTGTGTTAAATCTAAAATGCGTACTGCTTGTGAACTACTCTGATAACTCATTACAACTTCTAGAAAGTTGAAAAGAACACCTTAGGCACAAATGCTGCAAACTATTCAAACACTTATGAAATCCTCTGTTATTTTGGTCACAATAATCACAAACCACAATAATCACAATTCAAAATCATGGATTGATTCTTATCTAACTGACAAGGGAACCTCAACACCTTGTAACTCTGGAATTGGCTATAAATTTCATGAGAGGTTCATACCAGTCTAGATAGACATCAAAAAAATTTTTAGGATCCGCTGATCACTTTCAGCCGAGTTATGACACCTGGAAGTCAGAATCAGTTGATTTTGGCTTGAAAACTCCGATTTTCGGGGGCTTTTTTGAGACCTTCCCAGCTTTTTTCGAAGTGTTTTTTGTTGAAAATGGTCTTTTAGCAATCTAAAAAACATATTTTTGAAGTTATAGCGAAAAAAAAATTTTGTCTGAAATTTCGAAAAAATTGATGACCATTTGGGTGCAAAATTTTTCAGAAAAAATTTTTTTTGAAATTTTTTTTCAAAAGTGTTACCAAAGTATCAGGGTCAACGTGGCACTGTTTTTGTGAATTTTTCATAGTTTTAGACCTTCCATGAGTCATAGAAAAGGCGCATAAAAAGGATTTCTATCGATGTTTACCCATAGCGAAGCTTGTTTGGAGCGTCCCAGACCTCTCCAGAATTTCAGAAAGTAATATGGAGGAGGTTATCAAAACTTTCTCAGCTGTTTTGAGTTATACTTTGAGAAATTTCGATCTCGATATTGATCATCAGAACTCTGCCAGCTTCGAGAAATCACAAATTTTCCGATTTTTTTTCGAAACTTGATTTTTGTGACTTTATTTGACGAAAGCAACAAATGTGACCTAAAACTACCCTACAAAGAAAAACTAGCTGTTTTGACAAGGTTGAGAATCCCAACAAAAAAAAACAAAAACAAAAATGGGTCAACGGAATCGATCCCCAGACCTTCCGCACAACACTTGAAACCACACCCACTGAACCACCGAACCGTTGGAATCTACAGAGAAAGGTGGGCCTTACAAGTGCGGTCTTATTTTTCTCGTGTCGAGCGGCCGGTAGCCTCTCTTCCTATGGTAAATTAACGGGTTCCAGTACTAAAACTTTCGAGCGTCATAACTCGGCTAAAAGTGATCAGCGGATCCTAAAAATTTTTTTGGTATATATTCAGACTGGTATAAACCTCTCATGCATTTTATAGCCAATTCCAGAGTTACAAGGTGTTGAGGTTCCCTTGTGAGTCAGATGCTTTTCAACTGTTTTACTAAATTCACTCAGCTCTCTAGAAGTATATTTATATGTGTGATTTTGCTCAATTGCAGGTTAGTCCTGACGATGGGGAGCACAAAGAGAGATAAGCATACTTGTCCAAATCCGGGCCGGGCCGGGCCCAAATGGGATTTTTCATGGGCCCGGGGTCAGGGGAAGGGAATTTTTTTTACTGAAAATTGATAACTTTACACGAAAA
>GL380394.1:2570-14803 GCA_000143925.2 Caenorhabditis brenneri
AAGCTCCGACGAAGATGAAGAGTCGGATGACGACTCCTCCACCTCTTCTGATTCATCCGAATCATCGGACGACTCCTATGACATCATATTCGACGGGGAGGTGGTCTCATGTGAGAAGGACTAACGTACTTTTTGTTTGAACCCTTTTTCTCCAGACTTCTGTATTACTGTACTATTGTGTAGATACTCATGATGTACCTTAAAGGCGCAGGGGCTTCTGAAAACAGCCCCTGCGCTTTTAAGTTCCCCTCTGTACCCTCTGTACAATTTCGCTAATAGAAGGACAAGTGAATAAAGATTTATCTTGATCTGAGCAACAGATTACATCTACACAAAGGGGGACAGGTGAACAAAGATGAGATAATAGTGATGATGACGTGGCAATGGGGGACAATAGAAGATGATAGATTGGATAGTGAAATATGACTATTGGGTGACAGGGGGTGGCTGTTACAGTATGCATGGGAAACCAATTGGTGGGAAGCGAGGGGGTCCTTGCAGAGGCTAAAGAAAGTTTGTAGAGGCTAGGGGCCTTTTGTAGAGGCTAAGGAAGGTTTGTAGAGGCATCCGGGTATCCAGATTTCCGTAAATGAGCTTAGCCTCAACATATCCTTAGATTCAGTTGTAGAGGCTAAGCCCCCTCTTAGCTTAGCCTCTACATCCCATCATTCCAATACAATCTACCTAGCGGCTTAATCAGCTCTCCTCAAAGTGGTCCAAAAGGTAGTATCTCATCTCTCTTATGAACCGCCCGATTATTATCTTTCCCCTCTCTCTCTTTTTCCGTTGACCAGTTGCCAATTACGCAACCGAACATACAGAGTAAACGACGGTCGGGAGTGTTTATTCAGAAAGCCAATGATGTCGGGGAAGTGGTAAAGGGGATGTCAAGGAGTTTACCTTAAAGGCGCACAGAGATTTTTCTAGAACCTCTACAAACGTTCCTTAGCCAGTACAAACCTTCCTTAGCCTCTACATATCGATCTTGGAGGGGTTCGTAAAGGTCACGATCGATCTGTTGAAATGGAAAAAAACAGAAAATGATCCGATGCGCCTTTAAGGGTTGGTGGAGTGCGCCGGCTCCGGTGATCCTGGTCCTTTGTCCTCAACCATCCCGTGAAAATTGGCTAATGGCTTAATGGGGTGTCGAGGTTCCTAAAAGTCCGGTGATCCTGTGAAAATCGCTCTCAAATTAGTCAATTCTGACCAAATTGAACAATGCGCCTTTAAGGTGAAAAAATGTAGGGACACTCTAGTACGAACCTAGGATTACTACTGTTCTTCTGGGTCCTGAAGTTTCGACACGTCCGTTTTTTGAATTTTTTCTTTGAATTTCTGACCATCCTATCCTCTCATAATTCAAATCTCTCTCCTTGTTTTCCCTCCTCCCAAACCCTAATGAAGCCGTGGGAAGAAGCCCTTGTTGTTGTTGTTCATCTCCTCTCCCCAATCACCATGACAACCCGCACCTTCCTTTCTCGTATACACGTCCTTCTTCATATCTTCTTCTTCTTCTCCAACCACCACCCAACCACCCAACCAACATACATTCATACAAACCGTTCAAACATATTGTATCATTTCTCTCTACCCCCTCCACCCCTCCTATTATCTCTCCTCGGCCTCATCCTCTCGAACACCCCCGACGTTCACCAATGTCTGCTACCCTCCCCCTAGGGCAATGCTCTCTCGACGGGGACCCACCCATTCGGGCGGGAATCGTTGTGGGACCCCAGCAGCGCGCGCAACGCGGTTGGGGAGGTCCGTAGGGGATTGAGGGGTCAGTCAGTCAGTCCACGTCATTCCTCGCTTTTTTGTGTTCTTCTTGGTGCGCGCGCAACCCTCCTCCTTCTGTCGTTGCGTACCTGTATATCCTCCCCCCTTTCCAGTTCCCCAGTGGTCCCGTATGTTACCTTAAAGGCGCATCGTTCGTTTGCCTGCAAGGTAGCATACTATATACTACTATAATGCCTTCAAAAGCTTTTTTTTGCATGGTGGTTCTGGAGCAATGGTCCCGTGTGCCTGTCCTGCATCCTAACCGCTTTTATCAGGAATTCTAGTCTCGTCCTCTCGGACTCCTCCACTTGGGACCCTCCTTGCCAGGGTGGCCCGCTTGCGCAATTGGACGGTCAGTTGGTCGGTCAACCACCCTTCCTCTTGTTCTCTCTCTCTCTCTCTCTCTCTCTCTCTCTCTCTCTCTCTCTCCCCCTCTCTTTCTTCGCCTTGTTCGTTCATTATCGTTTCATTAACGTTATCGCTGATACCACTCCTCCATCGAATAAAAAAATTTTTTTTACCGTAATCCCTCTATTTTCCCAAGCCCCTCCTGTTGACACCCGTCACTCATTACCATTCTCACTCCGAATCCCCAGTAGTGTCATGTAGCCTGTCACCTCATTAATAAACCAGGTATCTCACCTGCGCCCCATTGATGACGCCGTTGTTCGCGTTGAAAAAACTAGGCCACGGCTCTCATGGCCTAGCATTTTTGCCGGCTACAATGAGCCCTTAGCTGTTCTCTCTCTCTCTCTCTCTCTCTCTCTCTCTCTCTCTCTCTCTCTCTCTCTCTCTCTCTCTCTCTCTCTCTCTCTCTTCTCTCTCTCTCTCTCTTTTCTCCCTCTCTCTCTTCCTCTCTCTTTCTCTCTCTCTATCTCTATCTATCTATCTCTCTCTCTCTCTCTCTCTCTCCCCCCCCCCTACCCTCCCCTAATCATTCCAACATTTCAGAGATCACTAACCCCTCTCCAACTTGAACACCAACCAGTCCAACCCTTTCGATAAGATCTTCGATAAGGAATGGCACCACCAACACCGTTCAAGACTCAATTCGATCCGGAGCTCAAGGACCACGTCGTCCAGGTTCAGGATCGTAAGACCGGTGGCACCACGCGATACATCTACAATCACGAAATGCAACGTTTCGAACCGGGCCAAGCTCCCGACGCTGTCTACGAGACCGATCTCGTCCCATTGTACGAGCCGAAATGCCAACGTCACCGTGGCATGATCTTTTGCCGTAACCTGAAAACCGACAAGGTCTACAAGTACGTAATGTCCGATGAGCACGCTCCATACCGTCGTGTTCAATGCCTCTGCTGTGAATTCAATCTGGAGACTCGCGTCGACCAAGTGTGGTCCGCATCCATCAAAGCGACCATGACCCCCGGCAGACGGGTCGATGAGGAGAACGGTAACTGTTTGTGGTTCCAGCCAGTCTACTCCAAATGGTGTGAGAATACTCAAAAGATTACGGTCTTCGCGGGTATTTACCCACAACTTGACATCTTGTACCCGTGGAATTTTGACCTTCATAGACAGAATTTCGTCAAGTCGGAGTGCCGTGAGAACTGTTGTAAGGAAAGATTCCTCAGTGCTCTCGCCCCAAGGACTTTCGATTTTGGAAATCAAGGTCAATGCTTCGCCAGGTCTCACCGCGATCAGGCAGGTCGTCCGTTGATTTGCTTAGCCATCACCTGGTACAACAAGGAGCACGGGCAGATGGAGATCTTTATGGATCAAGACGGCGACATTGGGAGATACGAGTGGAATAGCAGACTCAAGTGCTTCTTCCTCCAGAAGACCCTTGAAGTTCGCTGCCTTAACCACCCGTATAACAAGCAGGGAGACAAGAAGGGTCTCTGGTACGACGACGATCTCCGTTACATGTTCCACACAAAGTGTCCGGCGCTCAAGGAGGACGTCTACTTTTGCTGGCACCTCAGTGATGGAAAGACTCGAAAGTACATTTTTGACCCGGTCACCCTTCAATTTGTGCTTGTTAAATGCCCGTGCTGCTCCCCTACCGGGGGATACTCTGCTAATAACACGATGGTGCCAACTTTGGGGGTCTACATGTGCCCGGCCACTCAGGGAAAGGTCATGATTTTGAAGGACAAGGATAGCATGCTTCTGAAGGTGATGGTTACGGTCTACGGGACAAGTGTCACGATGCCAACGTCGCCGATTCGTATGGATTCGCATTTGGCGCCGAATGGTGAGTGGGAGGGGGACCCTAGGGGGTGGGGGCAAGGGGGCGGGAGATAGGGGGCGGGGAGTAAGGGGCTGGGAGTAAGGGGCGGGGTTTAGTCGAGAACAGGGCTGTGCGAAAAAAATTCCGAAAAAAAACGAAAAATTTTTTCTCGGAAATTTTGGGCCGAAAAATCGAAAGGCTTTTTTTTTTCGAAAATTCGAAAAAATCGAAAAAACATTTTTCGGGATTTTTCAGTTCGTTTTCGAATTTTCCCGGTTTTTTTTTCCTGGAAAAATGGATAAAAACATACATTTTTTTCGAAATTTTCGGACCGAAAAAATCGAAAAAAGATTTTTCGGGATTTTTCGGTTTTTTTTTGAATTTTTCTGGGTTTTTTCCAGGAAAAATGGAGTAAAACATTAAAAAATATACAAAAAAAAAACCGTTTTTTTTTTCTTCTGTTTTTTCGGTTTAAAAAGGCGAAAAATGACAAAAAAAAACCGAAAAAATAAATTTTTCGAAAATTTTTCGCACGGTAAAATTTTTCGTACGTCCAATTTTTTTTTCGGTCTCACACGGAATTTGATTCAAAAAAATGCTTCGCCCCCCCCCCCCCCTTTTAATTTTTCAACAAAATGAGAAAAGTGCCTACGTAACGCTGAGTCGCCACGCAGTTGGCATGCGACCCTACAGTACGACAGAGCCCGCGAATGAAACCTTTTGAAAACACGTACAAAAAAATTCACTGGGGAACATTCTCCAAAATTATGACACCGTCAACGTAAAATCCCAAATTTCCAGAAATCATCTCCCGCCGTCTCGCAGAAAACATTCACATCACCCAAATGACTCAGCTCTTCACAGCCGAGGGGCTCGAGGGATGGGTCCTCCGAACGCAGCGTACCTCTTCCGACGGATGCACCCAAATTGGAACAATGGCTCTGATGGATGGAAGTGTCAAACCAATCACCTTGGATTGTAACCGATACAACTTTGCCATTTATCATGCCGACTGCGTGAACCTGACCAAGACAAAGCCACAGGGTCATATGAAGTGGAAACGGTACGCATTGGATTGGGATCTCTTGCCGGAGAAATCTCTTCAATGCATCCATTCCATTGTGCCAATCATGTTCTGCTATAATACATTCTCTGGAATGAGAGGCTATTACATTTTGGATATGAGATCAGGACACATCATGGAGCACCCAGGATGTCAGGAGTGTCTTCGTGACCCCACAAAAATCGCTCCGATCGCCCCGAGCACCGTGATCTTCTGGACGTCATCTCCATTATCAGCGACTGACGTCTACGTCGCCACTAACTCAGATGGCTACCTCGTCAAAGTTTCCAAGAATCCCGTCACTGAGGAGTTCTCCGGAATGATTCCACTGCGAATTGTGACTCCGGATGAGGTGAACCAGTTCACAGGTTACCAGCAACAAGACCAGCTGAATCAGTGGAAATTGTCGGCAATGGAGAACACGTTGAGACAAAATCTGGAGGTTATTCAGAGTTTGGAGGTTAAACTGAGCGAAATGACTCTGGAAGCTGAGAGAGAACGGATCAGGGCTGATGTCGCGGAGAACCACATTGTTAATAGAGGTTAGTTGGGGGTCTTATAGGTAATGGGGCAGATAACGTGAGGGCGGCGGGGGTACGGTAGCTAGGGACAGTACCTTTTTTTTTACCTATTTTTCCTGGAAAAAACCTAAAAAATACGAAAAATTCCGATTTTTTTCGCACAACCCTGCTCGGGATAGTACCGTACCTCGGGATAGTACTGTACCTCAGGGCAGTACCGTAACCTAGGACAGTACCGTAACCTAGGACGGTACCGTACCTCGGGATCAGGGCTGTGCGAAAAATTTTAGAAAAATGTATTTTTTTTCGGTTTTCTCGGCGAAATATTTTTCGCGATTCGAAACCGAAAAACTATTTTTCGCCGAAAAAAAATTTCGGAAAACACGGTTTTTACCGCCTTTTTATTCATTTTTCCTGAAAAAAACCGAAAAAATTCCTAGAAAATCGAAAAATCCCGAAAAATCTTTTTTAGATTTTTTTCGCGCTGAAAAATTCGGAAAAATTTTTTTTTTCGATTTTTTCCGATCCGAAATTTTCGAAAAAAAAATGATTTCGATTTTTTACGGATTTTTTTTTCCGCACAGCCCTGCTCGGGATAGTACCGTACCTCGGGACAGTACCGTAGCTAAGGGCGGTACCGTACCTCGGGATGGTACTGTTGCTAGGGATAGTACTGTACCTCGGGACAGTACGAGGACACTATCTAGAATTACCGCAGCGACTAGCCTAGGCGAAGCCTCCCATCTCAAAACAACGCAACCTAATCCTTCCCCTTCTTCCAGACAACAATCCCCTCATGGACATGGACCTCTCCCCAATGTACCGCAACTACTGCCCGCACACCGGACACTTCTACATCACCTCGCTCAACAACCGCAATCAATCCATCGGACACTTTGTCTTCAACCCGACCACCGGTCATTTCCACCAACAGGACTACTGTGAGGCGTGCGGTGACTACACCCAAGGGATCAAGGTGCAAAACTTTGTCACCCTGATGCCAGCCGAGTCGCCGCTCACCAAATTCCCGTTCCTGGTGATGACCGATGACAATGGCAGACTTGTCAAGATTGGATTCTGTAATGAAGCTCGCGGATTCGTCTCCCAACCCGCATCCGTGATCCAACCAGCCGTCCAGGACATCCGGATGATTCCAAACTCCATGAGATCAATCCCAACCTGCATTGAGGCTCCAGTGGATCAAGGAGGACCATACGACTGCTACCTGGTGCCACAATACCGTGTCTATTGCCTTCACTGCAAGGAATTCTTGCTCTACGGATTCCACAAAGAGCTCCAAGCCAATGGATACTTCATGTACAACTCGCAGACTGGTCACCTGGAAGAGCACCCTGGGTGTGATAGCTGTGAGGCAATAAACCCCCGTTACGACATTGACACAATGCGTAGTGTGATGCCAGTCGTCTCACCGTACTCCAAATGGCCACTGATGTTGACCACCAACATCTACGGAGAGCTTTTCCCCATCGCCTTCAAAACCGAGAACCACCGCTTCAACAGTATGCCGCGTCTGAAGATTGTGATGATGAATGAAAGATCCCCCAGAGTGTACCCTCAGGAGTTGAAGTATATGATGCCGGTGACCCAGGAATCGGCAAAGGTGCCACCAGTTATTGATGAGCCAGTCCTTGATGTGAATCCACCGGCTCCTGTGCCAAATGTTGTTCCAGAAGTTGTCCCAGAAGAAACTATCCCAAAACTCGTCAAGGAGTTCGAGAAGTTCGAGGGCTCCCTAGTCTATAACATTCTCCCAGCCGCCGACGTTCCAAAACTCGTCAAGGAGTTCGAGCTTCTCCCAGCCAACTCCTACGTAGGATCCAAGTCACCGGTGCCAGTACGGGACCTAATCTTGCAGGCACAGCCTGTTGAGAACAAGCCAGAGGAGCAACTTGAGGATACGGAGGACGAGGATTATTCCGATGAGGAAGACGAGGAGTACTCGGACGAGGAGGATGAGGAGTACTCGGATGAGGAAGAGGAAGACGAGGAGCCGAAAGCTGAGCAAACCAAGGCTGCTGACGTGGAACCTATTGTGGGACCAGTTGACTCATTGGCTAAACCAGAGGAGTCCGACAATTCGGATGAGGACTACTCCGACGAGGACGAGGAAGAGGAGGAGTACACCGACGAGGAAGAGGAAGAGGAGGAGGAAGAGGTCGAGGAAGCCAAACCTCACTCGACGTTCACCTTCCAGATGCTCCAGCAAACCACTCAGCACTTGGCCTCCACTGCTCGCGCCTTCACCAACTTCATCTCCGCCGGTCTGCCATCCACATCGACAGAGGCTCTGGAGGACGATGAGGAGGATTGCTCCGACGAAGAAGAGTGGTGCTGTTCCGATGAGGAGTGTTCCTGTAGTGATGAGGAGTGCTCTGACGAGGAATGCTCTGATGAGGAGGAGTCCGATGGGGAGTGCTCCGATGAAGATTGCTCCGATGAGGAGTGTGAGTGCCACTGGACAGATGATGATGGGGAAGACGCCGGAGAGGATTCGGGAAAAAGTGCTGAGGAAAAGGCCGCCGAGGAAATGGCCGCCGAGGCCAAAGCTGCCGAAGAGCGAAGAAAGAAGGCAGAGGAGGAGCTGAGAAAAGTTGAACGTGTCTGCAATTTTGGTGAGTGTGAATTCTTGGGTTCGGGGTAGGATGGGGGGCCTCAGAAAGCCTTAGACAGCCTTAGAAAGCCTTAAAAAGCCTTAGGAGGCCTTAGACAGCCTTAGACAGCCTTAGAAAGCCTTAGACAGCCTTTGAAAATCTTAGACAGTCTTAGGAGGCCGTAGACAGTCTTAGAAAGCCTTACAAAGCCTTAGACAGCCTGAGTAAGCCTTCCAAGGCCTTAGAAGGTCTTGAGAAAGCCTTAGAAAGCCTTAGACAGCCTTAGACATGTCTTAGGAGGCCTTAGAAAGCCTTATAAGGCCTTAGGCAGCCTTAGAAAGCCTTAGGCAGTCTTAGAAAGCCTTAGACAGCCTTAGAATGTTTTAAAAATCCTTAGACAGCCTTAGAAAGGTTCAGACACCCTTAGAAAACCTTGGACAGTCTTCGGAGGCCATAGAAAGCATTAAAAAGTCTTAGACAGCATGAGAAGGCCTTAAAAAGTCTTACAAAGCCTTAGAAAACCTTAGAACGTCTAAGACAGCTTTACACAGGCTTCGAAAGCCTTAGACAGCCTCACAAATCCTTAGAAGGCCTTACAAAGCTTTAAAAAGCCTTAGAAGGCCTTAGAAGGCCTTAGAATGCCTTAGAACGCCTTAGAAAGCTTCAGAAAGGTTTAGAAAGCCTTACAAAGCCTTAGACAGCGTTAGGCAGCCTTAGGAAACCTTCGACAGCCTTCGACAGCCTTAGAAAGTCTTAGAAAGTCTTAGAAAGCCTTACAAAGCCTTAGAAAGCCTTACTAAGCCTTAGGCAGCTCTCGGCGGCGTTAGAATGCATTAGACAGCCTGGACAGCCTGAGACAGCCTTCGGCAGCCTTACAAAGCCTTAGAAAGCCTTAGAGCACCTCACATTGCCTTGATCAGCCTGTATTGGGATCCTAGACGGTTCGAAACAGCCTAAACAGGTCTTAGGTACCCTCAGGTAGCTCTATATGAGCCTAGGAAGCTTCAGATAGTCTTAGAGGTCTTGAGGTAGCCGTCACTGCTCTCTATCAGTCTCAGTCTAGGTTACCGTAGCATGTATTAGGAGCTTAGACGGCTTCAGGTCATCGTCACTGCTTTCATTTCACCAGTCTGCACCCCCTGTACCTCTAATCATCCCATTCATTTTTCAGAACCCACCGCCACAACATCCACCGAGCTCAACCTTCACCCAGACTTCTCCATCAACCAGCGCAAATTCGAGCAGGCCAGAGCCGAGTTACGCAGACAGGAGGAGTTGGAGAAATCGGCACAAGAGCAAGTCTTTTATCTTCCGGCGGAGGTTCTAGAAGATCCGAACTATGCTAGAGTCGTTGAAGGCGACTGGAGAGTGCCATACTACAAGGATGTCTCCGATGAGGAGGTCTCCGATGAGGAGGAGATGTCCGATGAGGAGGAGGTGGACGATGAAGACGAAGAGGAGGAGGCTACCCAACCCTCCACTTCCTCAGTCGATTTTGAGAAAATGGCCAAGGAGCGTGGGCAGACCCTCGAGGAGTTCTCCGATCACCTCGTCTCCCGTTTCTACTCGGAAGTCGTTGCTTCCAATGATGTGTCACAACCTCCTCCACTTCGTAAACTCCCTGAAGCCCCCTCTGATGAATCCGAGGATAGTGATTTGAGCCGTGTTGAGTCCATTGGGATCCGGGACATCTCGGATACGGAGTCTGAGGAAACCGATGATTCCTCGGATATCAGTCGCATCGAGTCAATCGGAATTCAGGATATTTCGGATACAGAAACCGCTTTGGAGCCCGAGTTGGATATCTCTGAGCTAAAAATCGATGAAGAATCCGATGATTCCTCGGATATCAGCCATGTGGAGTCGATTGGGATCCAGGATATCTCGGATACGGAGACCGCCTTGGAGCCCGAGCTGGATGTCACCCAGGACTCTGTCAGCACTGAGCCAGAACAGGAGCTAGATCTCACCGACCTCGTCGCACCACTAAATGAGACCTCATCGGATTCAGAATCGGAGCTCTCGATTTGCGAATCCACTGCCACTGCTTTGGAGCCGGAATCCGAAGAAATCGACGAGGACAACTTGTCCATTCTCTCCACCACATCTACCGCCAAGGAATTCTCGATTGCTCACGACTCGGGAAGCTCTGCTGGAAGCGACATCTCCTATTTGGATGATCTCTCCGGAATGGATGGTGATGAGGAGAGCTTTGCCGAGCAGGAGCCGTCTGGAGCACATCCAGATGATGTTCCAGCTCAAGTGGATCCAATTAATCAACAATGCGTTATTGCTTAATAATTTGTCTTATTCAATCTCAACAAAAAAAATCAATTCTAAAAATCAAAATCTCAAAAAAATCCCGTTCCGTCTTTCATGTACCGTTTCTTGAAACGCCTAAAAACTACTCTTTTTCTGTAATTCTCTCTTTTTTTTGGTCTCTCTCTCTCTCTCTCTTCCCCTAAGGAAGATGAATAAATTTATCTAAATAATCAATTGTTCCGGGTTTTTATGGGGGTTTCAGATTTTCAGATTGCCGGTGGCAACCAGGGTTTGGGAGAAAGCTAGCGGTGCTGCTGTCTCTTTTAGATCTATTCTCTGCACCTGTTGTCGGCTTTGTTGTCTCCTTCGGTCATCTAGTAGGTCCAATAAGACTTGTTATCTACCAGAGACCACTGCTGTTTTGGCTGAAAATGATTATTCCGCAAAAAAAGGAATTTCTACAGTGGAATATTTTTTGAACTATATTTTTTTGACAGCTAGACATCACGCCTGTCCTTTTGGCAGCATTATCCCGTTCGATTTTGGAACTAGCGTAAGTCCATTCACTAATTAAAGGAGGACTGAAGTCACATTTTTTTATTTTTGATTCTGGTGGATTAGCACATTTTAGAAACATTTCCCTCTTGACGCATATGTCGAAAATCCTTCTGAAACGAGATATACAGCTGCGAAGAACAAGAAGTCCCTTTTTCCCAGGAGGAGTACACGAGGGTCGTAATGCGCTTTTTGTACTTTTTCCGTTTTTTTTTCTGTGTTTTTCTTCCTTTTATGACTTTAGAGCAAGAAAAAATGATCTGAAAACAAGAAAAGTACGGAAAAGTGATCAGAAACAGTTTCTCCTTTGCAAAAACGCATTACGTCCCTCGTGTACTCCTCCTGGGAAAAGGGGACTTCTTGTTCTTCCCAGCTGTATATCTCGTTTCAGAGTGATTTTCGACATATGCGTCAAGAGGGAAATGTTTCTAAAATGTGCTAATCTCCCAGAATCAAAAATAAAAAAATGTGACTTCAGTCCTCCTTTAATGAGGTTTACCAAGTTGGGCTTTAGGGCAAATCCCACCGGATCTGGCTCATCGGTCTACAAATCATCTTTGAAGGAGAGGGGGGGGGGGGGGTCTCGAAAAACATTGTGTCTTCTGAAATTACATGTTTAGGTACCTCTGGTGGGTTCGCACCTGGGATCGGATAACCAAAATCGCCACAGACTGCGCTATGCGGCCGAAAAAGCGCACCGATCCTACTTGTCTTCAAAAGATTGCGCACTTTTTTCCCCTTAAAACTCCCTTACGAATGAGAGTTCCCACCCCCTTTAACGGAAGATGATTTCTGATCTCTATGTAATCCCTAACCTTATCAATGCCTTCTTGTTTGTTTCATTCATTTTTGTGGTTTGAACCAAGTTTCTTATCAATTCTCTCCAATTTTTCACAATAAATTGATAAGAACAGAAAGACCAATCGTTCTAAAAATATTTATTCAGTTTTTCATTCTCGAAATCAAATCCCCTCATATTCCCCTTTCTTAAACTCCGATGTAGACGTCCCACTTGGCGAATCGAACACCACCTCATTCTTATACAGCCTGATCCACGTTTCCTTATCATCGTCCTCCGATCTCAAGGTATGCTTCTTCCAGTCATCCGCTAGAGAGTGACCGGTGCGCCAGTTCTCAGGTTTGTACATTTTATTGCCGTCTTCGTCGTATTCTGTAATCTTCGGAATATAATTTATGGCGGTATGTCAAATCAGAACTTCCTGAATAAGACTGTCCATATCTCAAAAGTG
>GL380395.1:0-18458 GCA_000143925.2 Caenorhabditis brenneri
AGCCTGTTTTCGCTGAAGAGCCGAAAATTAGCCTAGAACGAGAAAAAACTAAATTTCGTAAAAAAGGAAGCGAAATGGAGCAAAAATCGACAATTTTAGCGAGAATAGGGCCGTAATCCCGTGATTTCGGGTTAAAATACTCTGAAATCCGTCAAAATTCATAAAAATCTGGCAACTTTGGCCTAAAACCACCAAAAATCGATCAAAACTCATCAAAAACCCACATTTTTTCCAGAAAATCCATCAACTTCGAGGAGATTGTCGGCGGTGCCAACAAGCGTCGCTACATCCAGAAGACCGTCTTCAATGAGCTTCTGAAGCTCGTCGATCCGGGAGTGACGTCGTTCACGCCAACGAAAGGACGTCGTAATGTATTCATGTTCGTCGGTCTTCAGGGATCCGGTAAAACTACCACTTGTACTAAGGTTTGTGTGGGAAATGAGGGTTGCAGGGTGAAAAATTGTGAAAAATGGTTCAAAAATAGCCAACTTTAGGCAATTTAAAGCCATTTTTGGCTGATTTTCCCGTATAATTCCTCATTTTCACCTCAATTTCTTACTTCCAGATGGCCTACTACTATCAACGCAAAGGCTGGAAGACGTGCCTTATCTGTGCGGATACATTCCGTGCCGGAGCATTCGATCAGTTGAAACAGAACGCCACCAAGGCCCGCATCCCGTTCTATGGATCCTATTCGGAAATCGATCCCGTCAAGATTGCCGCCGAGGGAGTGGAGAAGTTTTCGGTGAGTTTCGGAGGTTCAGAAGCGATATTTGAGAATTTTGAGCCAAAATTCGCAAAAATCGACCGAAAATTCATGGGAATTGGCTCAAAAATAACCAAATCCCATGAAAAATGAGCAAAAATCCTTCAGAATCGAGCCTTAATTATCGAGAAATTTTGGTGCTTCTTATAAGTCTTTTAGCATTCTTCAAAGGATTTTTGGCTCAAAAGCATCCAAAAATACAGTTTTTTGACTCAAAAACCTCTAAATTCAGTGAGAACAGGCCTATTCTTACCCAAAATCCATCATTTCCTCTCAAAACCTCTCTAATTCTCCTAATTTTCCAGAAAGAAGGCTTCGAAATCATCATTGTCGATACCTCGGGTCGTCACAAGCAAGAGGCATCACTATTTGAAGAAATGCTCCAAGTCTCCAACGCCGTTCAACCGGATAACGTCGTCTTCGTAATGGACGCCTCCATTGGACAGGCTTGTGAGGCACAGGCACGTGCTTTCTCTCAAACTGTCGATGTCGCCAGTGTTATTATCACCAAATTGGATTCACATGCCAAGGGAGGAGGTGCTCTTTCAGCGTGAGTTTCGAGTGCGAAAAATGGCTGAAAATCGGGTTTTTTGAAGGGAAATTGGCTGAAAGTCTCTAATTTGTAGTCCAGAATGATCTATTTGGACCCTAGTTTGGTTCTTTTGGTCCAGGAAGGTCTATTTTCGGTCCAGGTTGACCCTATATTCTGTGCTTGAAATGCACAATTATCAGCCTAAAAAGCTGCCTGAAATCAGCCTTAAAACCCTAACTTTGGCCTAAAAATTGCCTGAATTCAGCCTGAAAAGCATAATATTGTCCTAAAATGGCCAGGTTTTGATCTGGAAGCGCCTTGTCCCAGTAAAAACTGGCCTATTCCTCGTCGCCTATTTGCCAAGAAGGTGCCTATATTACAGGCCCGTGTTCAGTCCTAAGCGGGCCATTTTCAATCGAAAACAGGCCTGTTTTTAGTCCAAACTGGCCTATTTTCAGTCCCCAGGTCATTTCGGCTGTTTTTACGCTATTTTTAGGCATGCTTCCCCCATCTCCAACCCCCCACAACCCCCAATTTTTCAGTGTCGCCGTCACAAAATCCCCGGTAATCTTCATCGGTACCGGTGAGCATATCGATGATTTCGAGGTGTTCAAACCGAAATCTTTTGTCCAAAAACTGCTCGGAATGGGAGATATCGCCGGGCTCGTCGATATGGTCAATGATATCGGAATTCAGGATAATAAGGAGTTGGTTGGCCGCTTGAAACAAGGTAAATTGAGGTTTTTAGCGTGATTTCTGGGAAAAAATGACCCAAAACACGTTTTTTCAGGTCAATTCACCCTTCGCGACATGTACGAACAATTCCAGAACATTATGAAGATGGGACCGTTCAGTCAGATAATGGTAGGTAAATCGGTGAAAAAAGCTGGAATTTATGTCAAAAATGAACCAAACTGACAGAAATTGTGTTAAACTGGTCCAAGTTAGGCCTAATTTGGCCTGAAATGGGCCTCAACTGACCCAAATCGGCCTAAGCAAGCCTGAAGTAAGCAGGCCTGAAATCGGCCTAAATTTGCCTATTATAGGCTCAAAATGGCCTCAAAATGCCTGAAATGAGTCGAAAATCCGGCTAAAATGGCCTGAAATCGACCTGAATCAGGCCTGAACTAGAATGAGCCTGAAATCGGCCTGAATTTAGCTAGGCTAAGGTCCCACGAAAACCCAAGATTGGCCTAAAACGGTCTGATACTTGCATGAAACAGGCCTGAAACTGCCTTTGAACTGACCTAGGAAGAGCCTAAGACTGACCTAAACTAGCCTAAATTTGCCTGGGATAGGCCTGAAGTGGCAGGCCTGAAATTAGTCAAAAACCAGGCCTAAGTGACTTGAGACCAATCTGAATTAAGCCTAAACCGGCCTAGAATGTGCCTGAAATCGGCCTGAACTGAGCTAGCCCTAGATCACAGGAAAGCCTGAAACAGGCCTGAAATAGGCCTAAATCAGATCCTAAACCACTCCCTAAACCCCAAATTTTCCAATTTTTGCAGAGCATGATCCCTGGATTTGGGCCGGAATTCATGACGAAAGGAAATGAGCAAGAGTCCGTGAACCGTCTCAAACGAATGATGACAGTGATGGATTCGATGAGTGACAAGGAGTTGGATCATCCGAAAGCGTCGGAACTGTTCACCAAGGAGCCGAATCGTGTCGCCCGAGTGGCACGTGGATCCGGATCACATCAGGTTAGGAGCAGGCCTCTCCAGAAAACCGTAGAGGCTTAGAAGCGCTCATTAGCCTCTACAAGGCTCCCTAACCCTTAACAAATCATCCCTAAGTCTCTGCATATCTTCCCGAAGCCTCTCCAAATTTCCCTAAGCACCTCCAGAGGACCCCAGAGCTAAGAAATGCTCCTAAGCCTCTACAAGTCTTCCCTAAGTCTCTCCGAATCCCCTTAGCTTCTCCAAACTACCCTAAGCCTCTCCGAACTGCCCTAAGCCTCTAAAACTATCTCTTAGCCTCTCCAAATTTCCCTAAGCATCTCCAGAAGGCTTTAAAGCTAAGAATCACCCCTAAGCCTCTACAAATCAACTAAGCCTCTACAAATCCCCTTAGCCTCTCCAAATCTTATCTAACCATCTCCAGACGACCCTAGAACTGAGAATCACCCTTAGTCCTCTCCAAATTTCCCTAAGCCTGTACAAATCTTCCCACCGTATTTTTAGTCCTTATTTTCATATTTTCAGCCAAAAAACCTCATTTTCAGCCTAATTTCTACCTAAAAACCTCAAATTTTTTCAGCAAGAAGTGCGTGACCTACTCGCTCAATACAAGAAATTCTCGGATGTGGTGAAGAAGATTGGATCTATCAAGGGACTCTTCAATGTAAGTTTTCCACGATCTGGAGGGTGAAAAATCCAATTTTTGGTCCGAAAGAAAAACCCAAAACTGCCCATTTTTGAGCTAAATATGCGATTTTTGGCCTAAAAATGCGATTTTGAACCTAAAATCTCATTTTTTGATCCAAAATCACAATTTTCGACCTAAAAACCCGATTTTTCATGTAAAACCCTATTTCTAACCTGAAAATCCGATTTTTTTCAGGGCAAAAACGGCGATATCAACCCGAAGAACATGAATCCGGCAAAGATGATGCAGCTGAATCAGCAGATGGCGAAAATGATGGATCCACGAGTCCTTCAGCAGATGGGCGGTATGGGCGGCCTTCAGAATATGATGCAACAGATGGCGAGGGCTGGCAAAATGTAGACATTTTTATTGATTTTCGTTCTTTTTTAATGATTTTTCTGTATTTTTTTCGGCTTGAAATGGTCTTTTCGATATTTTTAAGCCTAAAATTTCCTGATTAAATTTGAACCTAGAAAGGCCATTAAAAAGGCCTATTTTTGGGCGTGGGAAGGCCTAAATTTGCCCTCAGGAAGGCCTATTTTTTTTTTCGTCCAAAAAGCCTGTTTTCCAGCCTAAAAAGGCCTTTCCTCACCCTCTGAGAGGCCTAATTTCCAACCTAAAAAGCCCATTTTTCCTGTCCAATTCCCTCCTTTTTCTCTGTCTCTCTCGCATATTTACTCTGTGATTATTCGGCTAGTTTTTACTTGAAAATTCCACATTTTTCTGTCTTTTTTCCCCCATTTTTTTCACCTCAAATCTCTATTTTTACCCCCAAAAATTGATTTTTTGCCTCCCCCCTTTTTGGTGTACATACACGAATGAAATTAAATTTATTACTCGCAAAATGTCCCCACTTTTCGCCGTTTTTTGACGATTTTTATCTATTTTTTTTTAGGCATTTTTTGCGATTTAGTGAGTTTTAGCCATTTTCAGCCAATTTCAAGGGGTTTTCAGCCCGAAAAATGCCACCAAAAACGCGGAAAACGAAGAAGGAAGACGTCGAGGAGGAGGAGGCTGTTGAGGAGATTTTGGAGGAGACGAAACCGGCGAAACTACCGGAATCCGATGAGAGTTATGATCGGAAGATTGTCGTGGCGAAAAGTACGAGAATTTGGGATTTTCAGGGGGAAAATATGGGAAAATGAGGTTTTTCTGCGGAGAAAACGGGTTTTTTGCTTGAAAATCAGAAAATTCAGTGAAAAATGAGCAAAATTGGGGATTTTTGAATGAAAATCGGTTTTATTTACCTAAACCGAAAGTCAGTAAAGGTAAATCGCTCGGGAGAAAGAAAAAAAGCCGATCTATCATCTTGAAAATTTTACCAAGATCTAGTCGAAAATGTATGGAACAGAAAAATTTAGAGCGAAAATTCAAAAAATTCTAATTTTCGGATGAAAAATCCAGTTTTTTTTCCAAATTGATTGAGGCTTCTTACTCAATTAAGAGCAGTTTTTCAAATCAAAAATTACCCAAAAACAGGATTCCTGGACCCAAAATGCCGGGAAATAGGTTATTGGGTCTGAAAACGGAATTTTTCGAGCTTAAATCAAATACAGTAGATCAGTTTTTGTTCCAACCGGTTTGATCGCCAACAATTGTTGAAACAGTAATTTTTTTCCATTGAAAATTGACCAAAAACTTGTTTTCCAGGCGAAAATGCCTGGAACAAAGGTCGAAATCCCAACTTTTGAGTCGAAAAATCAGAAAAATGGAACCAAATTCTACTCGGATTTTTCTCAATTTTCACTGCTTTGAAACCAAGGTTTTTTTAACCTAACATTACGTCTAAGATCCATGAAACAGTTTTTTAAGATCCATGAAACAGTTAATTTTTGCGCAAAAAACTCACAAAAATCCATTTTTGGGCCCGGAAACCTAAGCTTTTGGGTAGATACTCAACTGCTATGGGGGTGATCAACTGCTATGTTGTAGCTGCTAGTGTCTCAACTGCTATATTTGGTTCTTCTGCTACGGATCAACTGCTATAGCCATAGCAGTTGAGACATCAAAAGTGGCGAAAATAGCAGTTGATCACTCCCAAAGCAGCTGAGTATTTGCAGGAAAACCACCTCATCATTATTCCGAACGCACTCCACAAAGTAGTCAGAAATCTATGAAACTGGGAATTTTTGAGCTGTTTTTGGCCAAAGAAAAAACTGGAAAATTGACTGCGACGAAGATTTTTTGAAGCTAAGCCTCTTTCCGTAAATCTTACCGAAATCAACCCGTTTATAAGAATTATTACCTCAAATCCCAAAAAAAACCCCGAAAAACCTTCAAAAAACGATTTTTGCAGCCGGAACCCTGCCGAACAGCCGTATCATCAAGCTGAGACACCCGAAAGAGGGATGTGCCTTGTTCCGTCTCTCAGACACCTGTTTCGATGAGGTAAGTGCAGGAAATTGGTTTGAAATGTTTTACCTTTGCCTGAAAATGGCCTAAAATCGACGATTTTCGGCTGGAAATGACTAAAATAATCGATTTTTCACGAATTTTGACCTAAAAATGCACAAAATGCCCCAAAAGCCCCTAATTTTTCTCCAAAAACCCCTTTTTCCTTGCAGATAATCGCTGTCAACGACGGACACCGCTCGTTTTTCCACGGTGAAAGTGTCATCGAAAACGGCACCATTCACCTATTCTCACCCTTCAATCCGGTCTTCATCTGCCTACCGTATCTTCAAAAAACCTCACAGAAATTTGTGGAAATTGAGGAAATACTCGTGGATGAGCAGCAGCAGTTCGAAGCCATCAAAGAATTGGCCGGAAATGAAAAGATTTTGAAGGCGTTGGAGAAGGTGGCTGATGTTAAAGGTAATTTTTGACTGAAAATGACCAAAAATCCGGTTTGAGACGACTAAAAATGATCTAGAACGGCTTAAAATAGTGCAAAACCAGTCGGTGGCGCCGCCTAGGGCGGCTCACCTCCTTTTTGTTCGTCGCTGCGCTCCGCAATGGGGGGGGGGGGGGTCAATTTGCCATGCTCCAACTCATTTTGAGTAGTTGGGCAGGGATGCACCTAAGCCTCCTTCTTGAAGTTTTGGAGTACCGTAACTACCGTAATCATACTGTAATCTCCACCATTTTTTGAAGGTGTACTATTGGGGTCCCTTAGATAGTACATGCAAAAATGGAACAATTCTGGGCACTCTGAACCCGTTTCTAGATTCGATTCGGAGCTCGGATTACTGTAGCTACCGTAATCCTACAGTAACCCAAGCTCCAAACAGTATAGAATTGAAGCGCTCGGTGACCCATGACCACGTGCCAAATATGGTAGAAAACGGTCGAGGGGCACAAAAGTTATTCAGTGATAAGCTCTGGACACACACACACACAGACAGACAGAGCTTGCCGCTTAGTATATAGAAGAGATGACCAAAAATGCTCAAATTTGGCTTGAAATTTGCTTTTAAGTAGCTGAAAATGATCTAGAACGGTCCAAAAGGCCTAAGAAGTCTTGAATCAGGCCCATAACCCAAGTGTGTCTAAAACCATCTCGAATGGCCTAAAATTGGCCTAAAATGGCCCAAAATTGATCTAAAGAGTGCCTGAATTAGGCTTGACAAAGGCCTCGCAAACAGCCCCCTGAAAAAAGCCTAAAAATGGCCTAAAAACAATCTGATACAAGCCGGAAATTCGGATAGATACTCAACTGCTATATTTGGCTCTTCTGCTCTGGATCAACAGCTATTTTCGTCTGTTTTTGATGTCTCAACTGCTATGGCTGTAGCAGTTGACCCATAGCAGAAGAGCCAAATATAGCAGTTGAGATATAGCGATAGATTTCATAGCTTTTCTAAAAAACAATCTTGCGCTCTCTCGTTTTTCTTTTCAGTTTATCACACGACCTCACTCTCTTTAGCTTTTCAAATACAGTTGTCTATTTTGTTAAAATCCCGAGCATCTTACCATAGTTTTTCGGATATCCGGTTCGTTATCCAGGTGTTCAAGAACCGTTTTACTTCGAAATACTTTGGTTTTCGGAAGCTTCTGCCAGAAATGATCAGAATTTTTAATTGCAAAATTGTTACCCTACTTATTTTGTGAAAAGAATAGAGTTCACGCTTGAAAATCGCGCGACGAGATTTCGGAAAACAAAAAAAGGGCTCTATTTAGGTTCCATTTCCTATCGATCTGTCGAAATTTCATCGAAATCCGTCCAGGGAGAGAGAGAGAGAGAAAATATATAAAGCTCTTTGCAGATCTTCTGGATGTGAAGCTGTTCCGCCTGAACGAACAGAAAATGCTGGAATGGATGAAAACGAAATTCGAGGCGTTGAAACAGGAACTCCAGAAAGATGCACACAAATCGCTTCTCGATTGTCGTAAGTTCCCGCCAATTTTTCTCCAAAAAATCTCCATTTTCTCCCCCAAAACCACCCGATTTCTTTGCAGCCGAAGCCCTGGATCGTCACACCTTCTCGTTCTTCTCGGATTTCCTATCCCCGGAACTGGCTCTTCAAGTGAAATCTCATCTGAATATCCAGGATCCAGTGGCCACGGAGAATGTGGATATGAGTATGAAACGGAAATCGGAATTCGACGAGGAATTCGAAATGGAAAAACCGGCGGTCAAAAAACCGAAAGAGTCGATTCAGGCGAAGAAATTACAAGCGGCGGCGAAGGGAACCAAATCGATTTCTGCGTTTTTTGGAAAGAAAAATTGATTAATTTTTTATGATTTTTCATATTTTTTGTGCTATTCTACCCATATTTTAACATCTAAATCGTGAATTTTGACCCAGAAAAACCCATTTTTATCGATTTTTGTGCTATTTTTTTCGCTTTTCTGACCAATTTCCTGTCGCAAAAATCGAAAAATACAAGATTTTCGGGCCAAAAATCTATTTTTTAGGCGTTTTCTCCCGATTTTTGGTCCTCTAAATCTCAAAATTTCAATTTTTTTTTTTACCTAAATTGGCCTATTTTAACCAAATCCTAATTATAACATTTCGCGACTTTAGTCAATTTTCTCCCTAATTTACTCATATTTTACCTCGCTTTGACCAATTTTTACACTGAAAATCTCACTTTTTTATGATTCCGATTGCTTTTTTCACTTTGATTCTCAAATTTCGGTTAACTCTTGCTCGTGTAAAAAATATATGATTGCATATCTTAGAATTTATTAATTTTTGTTGATTTCTCGTCGTTTTTAATGGTTTTTCTGCCAATTTTTCATATTTTTGAGAGTTTTTTTCTAGAAAAGGGCGTAATTAGCTCAAAAAACATTAAAATTAACGAAAATCCGACTCTAAAAGTGAAAATTAGGTTCAAAAGCGTCGAGCGACCCGCCAATTTCTCCAAGTGTAGATTTACGGGTAAACTCCGTGCATTCCGGAATTTCGGAGCGTCGTTGCAAAAAATATTTTATTTTTCAACGATTTTCGGGCTAATTTTTGGCGTTTTCCATTGAAAGTTCGCAGAAAAAAAAGAAAAAAAAATCGCGAATTTCCAGATGTCATCCCGCTTGGCTGCGTCTCGAATTGTGCATGCTGGAAGAGGGATCTCCCAACCGACGCCGTTCGGAAAACGAATGGATCGATTGTCGAATCGAGTGTGGGGAGAGGTCGTCATGCCGACTGATACCAAGAGTTTGAAGGTAAAAATTTTGCAGATTTTTGAGCTAAAAATGTTGAAAAAAAATCCGGAAATCTCCAAAACGCCTAAATTTCATGGAATATTGAATTTTTGATCTCAAAAAACGCATTCCTCCTGAATATTCGACTTTTATCCGAAATTACCCTTAAAACGTCATATTCAGCCCCAAAATAGTCGTTTTCAAGTGAAAATTATGTAAAAGTGTGCAGAAAATCCAATTGTAGCCTGTCTTTCAACCAAAAGCCTGAAATCAACTATAGAGCCCTACAAATCAGAAAAAATCGATTTTGGCGCCTCAAGAATCAGATTTTAGGCTCTAAACCGCCCATTTTTAAGCGAAAAATCACCAAAAAACGGGTCCAAATGACTCAGAAAAACCACGATATTTCTTCAACGAAAAATTATTGACAAACTGATGATTTTGGGGTCAAATAGGCTTTTTACAGCCGAAAAATTGTCGAAATTTCACAGTTTCTGGTCAAAATTGCCTCGAATATCTCATTTTCAGCTTTCAAATGGCATTTTTGAGCCTAAGCCCGTCAAAAATAGTATAGAATTACCGGCAAACACAATCTATGGAAACCTAATACCCACAGAAAGTTCAGACTGAAATTCCGGATTTCAAAAAATAATTACCTCAGAAATCTCATTTTCTGCTCCAAAATGTTCATTTTTTAGGCCTGAAATCGTCAAAAACAGGTGTAAATCACCGAAAATGTTCTTAGGCTCCTTGTCCAAAAAATTCCTGACCAACAAGCGATTTTTGTGGCAAAAAGACCAGCTCTAGGCCAAAAATACGTCAAAAACCTCATTTCCAGCTGAAAAATGGCTATTTTTTTCCGAAAAATTTCGAGGACATCCGGATGCACAGAAAGACAGACAGAAAAATGCAGTGTGTGACTAGCAAAAGTAAATCACTTCTGCGGAAATACAATTTTTTTCGAAACAGAAATTTTTTAGGCCCAAAATTGTCAAAATTAGGTTCAAATGACCCAGATTTCTATAATTTTTTCTCTCAAAATCCTTCCCTGTTGCAGTTGGTGCGCGTAATGTCCGCAGAGCCATACGAAACGAAAGAATCGCTGTCCCCGTCGTACTATCCGAATCTGCCAATGTTTCACTATTTGACGAAAATGCTCCGTTTCCACGGGCTCTTCTTCGATGATCACGTCGTCTTTCGTGACGTTCAGGACAATTTGAAAACGATTCGCGGAAAAGTGGTCCGACCGCCCATCGGACAGGGAAAACGAGCACAGTTGAGGGGCAAAAAGTGATGGATTTTTGGATTTTTTAGCAGTTTTTTGTTGTTTTTATTGATTTTTTTGATTGATAAAGGTTTTCTAGAGCTTTTTCCGTTGGACATCCGGACATCCGTACTTACAGACAGATTCTGACCGGAAATAGCGATTTCTTGAGTTTTTTTTTTGCTTTTCCTGGGATTTTTTAGAAGATGTTTTGCTGAAAATGCACTTAGAGATCTCCTCGAACATTTGGAAGACATCCGGATGCACAGAAAGACAGACAGACACTTTCACAATGTGACCAGCAAAAATAATGATTTTTTGCGGAAATGCATTTTTTTTTGAAACAGGAATTTTTCTGATGGTTCTAACTATTCTTTGAAGATTTCCAGCATAGTTCCAGTAAGAAGAAGCAATTTTTGGGTAGTTTTTCAGATTTTCAGCATGAAAATCTGAAATTTTGTGTTTTTGCTGTTTTTTCTGATTTTTTGCGATGGAAAGTTGGTTTTTTTGCGGTTTTCGAGCGTTTTCAGATGATTTTCAGCTTCAAATCACCAAAATTTCACCTCGAAAACCTCTTTTCTAGTGATTATTTCATGAACTTCGGCCAAAATTTTTTTTTCTCTGATTTCTCCCGATTTTCGACTGAAACACAATTTGTTCACGTATTTTCCGGTCGTTTTTATCAACTCTCCCAATTTTTGCTGCTTTTTTCAACCCGGAAAACCCTATTTGCAGTCTTTTTCAGCCAAAAAACGTCATTTTCAGCAAAAGTCCAGCGGAGCGCGTTTGCATAATTTCTTAAGAATTTATTTTTTTTTTCGGGCGGGAAAACTGTTTTTCGGGGTTTTATCAGTTTGGCAAGCGATTTTCGATAGGATCTAGCAAGAATATTTAAACTTGAAAAGAAAAATTGCAAAAAACTAGTGGTTTCCAAAAAAAATCGGGTTTCGGGGTTCTATTTGGAATTTTTGGGATTTTTTCCCAAATTTCATCGAATTTTCAATTTTTTTTCTTTTTGTTCTCAATATTTTTCGTCTTAGAACCCCCTTGTTCACCTAGAAAACCCCTAAAAGCCCCCAAAAATCCTTCTCCCCTCCATTTTTTATCGCTGTTCGGTGGAGCGCTCTTGCATCATTTTTCCTTTTTCGTGATTTTTTCCAGCGGAAAATTTCTGCATTTTCAGCCGCTGAAAGACAATGAAAAGAGCCATGGATGCTGAGAAAAGTGAGGCGAAACGAGCGAAAGGTGAGGGTTTCGAAAAAATATTTGTTTTGAAGAAAAAAACTTTTGCAGACACCGATCTATTCGGAAGACCACTCAAAAAGACGGGTGTTTGGGATTCAAAAGTGAGCTTTTTTATCAGATGAACTAGCAAAAAATCGAAGAAAAAAATCAATAAATTCCGATTTAGAAATTTCAAAAAAAAGTTTTTCTTGAAAATTTTTTTTTGCTGAAAATCTAATTTTCAGCGAAAGATTTCACCAATTTTTTCCTATAATATCAGAAATTTAATCTGTTTTTCCATTCAGGAAAACGGCGATTTGATGGTGTTCACGCACAATGATTGCGAGGGAAAGGCGAAAATCGCGGCGTTCGATATGGGTAAGTGTGGTGACATCCGGACATTGCGTTGGGATAGACAGACTTTTTGAGTTGAATTTACAGAAGAAGCAGAAGTCAATGACTGAAAAAATAAAGAGAAATCGAAAAAAAAATTTTTTCTCGAAACAGAAAAAAAAATTTTTTTTCTATTTCAAAATTTTTTCCTAAAAATTTAGATTTATGAGCTAGCAAACAGCAATTATGCAAAAATTCTGCTTTTTCTTCGGATTTCTGCTCCGAAATCCAATTTTTAAAACCCAAAACCCCATATTTTCACCCAAAACTCTCAATTTTAGACCAAAAATCCTGATTTTCAGCCCAAAAAAGTCGATTTTCAGCCATAAAAACCTTGTTTTAGTGCTGAATATTCAATGCCGATCCACTAGTAAAAACCTCGAAACAAAGTGAAAAATAGTAAATTTTAAGAAAAAATTTTTTTTTCCAAATTTTCAAAAATTTTGGGGTGTTGTTTCTGACCGTTGACACCAATATAATAGAAAATTTTCCCACAAAAATGCATTTTTTCAGTCAAAAATCGTAATTTTTGTCTAAAAATGCGATTTTCAGCTAAAAATAATTTTGTGCGCAGCTTAGGATTCTCGAAACCCGGGTCCAATAAGCTCCGCCCATATCGATAGCCTGAAAAAAAGTTGCTCGACCACGCCCACACAGGCTCCACCCACCTTTTTGCCCAGTATTCCTGAATGGGGCGGGTCTTACAGACTCCGCGCACTTCAAAAAGCTAGGCCATATTCCATAAAGTTAGGCCATGTCAACAACTTCTTCTGGCTCCGCCCTCTTTTTTCTATGGACCGCCCTTGGCTCCGCCCCTTTTTTTCTGGTAGCTGGATTCGTTTTCTTAGGCTCCGCCCTCTCATCCCAGGCAGTTGGGACCAGAGGCTCCGCCCCCCTTTGGCTTTTAGGCCACAAAATCTCCAGAGAAAAAAATTATATATCCAAAATATTTTCAAAGTGACAATATGAGTGATGATGACAACAAGAACAAAATACAGAAATCCGGGAATGGGTAAGAGAGCATGGAGAAATGAGAGAGTCGAGAGAAATGAGAAAAAACCCGGGAAATTCAAATTTTCGAAAAAACCAAAAATTATTCCTCGTCACTGCTATCACTGGACGAGCTGGAAGTGTCGTCATCATCAGTGGAGGAGGTGGAGCTATCCGTATCACCGACTTCTTCTGGCTCCGCCCTCTTTTTTGCAGGGGGCCCCCTCGGCTCCGCCTCTTTTTTCTTGGTAGCTGGCTCCGCCCTTTCATCCTTGACAGTTTTGGCTGGAAGCTCTGCCCTCTCATCCTTGGCAGTTCGAGCTGGAAGCTCCGCCCCATTTCTTGGCTCCGCCCCCTCATCCTTGACAGTTCGGGCTGGAAGCTCCGCCCTCTCGTCCTTGACAGCTGGGACCACAGGCTCCGCCTCCTTGATAGGCTCCTCCTTCCTGACGTCTCGAAGCGCCGCCCCATTCGATGTTGGCTCCGCCCCTCGAGCAGGCCCCGCCCCTCTCTCATGATGCAAAGTGGCCAGAAGAGCGACGACTTCCGCGTCCTCGGGATTCCCACCGGCGCTCCGATACGCCTCCATGAATTGTGTCATATTGTCGTCGAAACGCAACGCCTCCGGAACGGCCACGCCCTCTTCGGAGGCCACGCCCACCGGTTTCTGATTCCGCAGCGAGGTTCGCCGATTCGTGGATTCTGGTGAGTGTTTCGTGGTTTTCCGACGATTTCTTGTGGATTTTCGTTCGGCAATTGGTGGATCGACGTCTTCCGGCTCCGTTGGCTCCGGAGAGGATCTCGGTGATTCTTCTGGAGTGGGCGGAGCGTTCCGGGGCGGTGGTGGAGCGGCCAGGCCGTGACGGATCATGAAGCGTTGAAGCCAACCGTTGGATGCCTGAAAAATTGAGGGATTAGAGGGAAATTGACCTGGAAATAGCCTGGAAACCGTCTAAATGGCTTGAATTAGCCCGAGAAAGCCTAAATTGGCTTAAAGTGGATTAAATTTGTTTGAAACAGGGCCGAATCAGCTAAAAACTAGTTTGAAAAGGTCTGTCCTCGTCACGTCCTACATTGGTCTAAAAATGGCTAAGATTGCCCTGAAAAACGCCAGAATACGGTTTGAAAATGGCCGAATAAGCCTTAAAATGGCTTGAAACAGCCTAAACAGCCTAAATCAGCCTGAAATGGCCTGAGATGACCTGAATCAGCCTAAGTCTGGCCTGAATTGGCCTAGAAATGACATAGACGAGCCTAACAAAGGCCTGAACCAGTCGAAAAACTACCTAAATCAGCAGAGAAATGGTTTTAATAAGCCTAAAAAACGACTGAGTCAGCCTAAAGACGGCCCTAACTTGGCTGGAAAATTGCTGGAAATCGGCTTGAATGTCGCCTAAATTAGCCCAAAAACGACATAAAGAAGCTTAATTTGGCCTAAATTGACCTGAAAATGGCCTAGGAAAGGCCTAAAAACCTGGAGACAAATAGCCTGAGAGACCCTACAAACCTCGATTTTTTCGCCTAAAAAGGCTAGATTTAGACCTAAAACTGTCCGAAATTCATGAAAAATGCTCCATTCCCCTCGAAAAAACTCACCTTAAAACTATCATTCCCAGCTATGGATATGGCGTACTCCTTGATCATTTTCCCGGTGATTTTCGTTCCTCTCTCCCGAATTTTCGCCTTCAACCAGAGATCCAACTTCTCGTCCAATTCCACATTCTTCAACGGCCGTCCACCACCGCCGAGTCGTTTTTTCTTCGATGAGTGTGGGGTGCCCTGCATCAGCTCCTCGAGTTCCGGCTTGATTTGACGCCATCTCTGTAAAAAAGGTCTGTAAATGGCCTGGAAAAAGCCTAAAACAGTCTGAAATCGAGATTTGAACGGCTATTATTGGCCTAGATCGGCCTGAAGTAGCCTAGAAAGACCTGAATCTAGTCTAGAAGGCCCGATCTACTTTTTTATCGAAAAACAATTGGAAATAGCACTCGAGCGGAGATAATCAGTCTAAAACGGCCTGAAAAAGCCTAAAACATCCGGAAATCGAGGCTAAATTTGGTCTGGAAAGGCCTGAACTAGGCAGGAAAGGTCTGAAGCGGCCGCGGTAGCCATCATTGGCTGAAAACCAGCCTTTTTACCGTAAAAATCAGTCTGAAACGGCCTAAAACAGCCGAAACCGGCCGAAACAGCCCAGACCAGGCTTATGTCTAAAAGTTCCATTTTTGTCTAACCTGGCCAAATGTTGACTGAAATATGCCCTTGATGGAGCCTAAAGCAGTCCGCAACAGCCGGAAATTGTCAAAAATCGGGCCTAAGTGGGTCAAAAAATCCCAAGTGGCTCAAAACTGTCGTTTCAGTGACCCAAACGGCTTGAAACAGGTCAAATTAGCTAAAAACCGCTGAAAATCCGCGTTTGAATAGACAAAATCAGTCTGAAACGGCCTAAAACAGCCCAATTCCTACGAAAACGGAAAATTTAGCTGATATGGCTCGAATTACGCTTCCAGGAGCTCCCAGACGGTGCCCAACGGCCTAAAAATGGTCCAAAACGGCTCAGCTAAGGCCTGAAACTGTCCGAAGTAGTTCAGATTTTGGGCCGATTTTTTCTGTTTTTTAGTGTTTTTCTTTCCAAAAAAAACTGTTTCATCGATTTTTTGTCTAGATTTTGAATGGCAAATTTTTCGGTGGACGCCGTTCTTGCAGTTGGAACCATTATCGAGGGAAAATTAGCCAGTTTTCGGCAGTTTCAGCCGAAAAATGGGCTCTAAGCCTCTAGAAAGAGCCTAGGAACCTTCCTAAGCCTCTCCAGGCTACAAAAACTACAAAAATGACTCAAATGGTTGGCAAATGATCCTAAGCCTCTACAATATTCTCCGAAAACCGAGAAAGAGGGAGAGAGAGATAAGCCTCTCCGAATCTTCCTAAGCCTCTCCAAACTACAAAGACTACAAACCTGAATACACTGCCTGGGCACCTGATACTTGATCGCAGCCTGACAATTGTTGGTCCTCTCCGCATACTGTATCACCTTATTCTTGAATTCCAACGTGTAATTCAGACGACGTTTCGGTGTCCGTACTTGTCCCTCCTCCCCCACTTCCATCTCCTCATCTGAATCATTTTTCTTTGCTGATGGAGCTGGAGGTTGTGGTGGTGCAGGCGGTCGATTTTTCATTTCCTCAAGTGCTGCCGTACTGACGAATGCGGCTTGAGTCGCTTGCTGAGAGCCGAAAAAGGTGGCGTTGAAGTTGGGCGCCTCGATGATCGGAATTGTGAGAAGGGCGTCGGCTAAGGTTAGGGGAATTGCCATGATGAGTTTGGTGCTGGAAATTTGGGATTTTTGAGTGAAAATTGGCTGAAAATCGATAAAAACGACGGAAAAATCGGCTAAAAATAACAAAAGTCGATAATAACCTCTAATAATAGGGCACTGTGAAAACCAGATTTTTTGATTGAAAAAATGAATTTTCAGTGGAAAAATAGATATTTTGAAACGAAATCAATCAATTTTTAAATTCTTGGCCCTACAGTTCCGATAAAAATAGCATATACCGCTTTTTCCCCGCTAAAACTACCAGAAAACCTCTAATATAACGGCCAAAATTGCAAAATGTGTGCATTCTGACGTGACGGTGCTTGCGGTATTCGGTGTTTTGTTGGCTACCGTAACCCAGGAAATTTTTTGGCGATTTTTTTAATTTTTAGCAATTTTTGAGGGTTTTCGGGTTTTTTTTGAGAGATTTTGGCAGAAAAAATAAACTAAAAACTTTTCAGGCGTGAAAAATTGATAATTTCGGGAAAATCGCGGCAAGACCCATGAAAAAAAAAATCAATTTTCGGAAAATTTAGGGAAAAAGTTGATTTTCTGGTTCATTGTGCCTAAATTATTGCGAAAAAATGTCAAAATTGGAAAGAAAACTAAAAAAAAAGCCTGAAATGACAAGAAAAAATAAGAAAAAAAATAATTTTCACAAAAAAAAATTTTTTTTTGAAAAATTTGAAGGAAAATCATATTTTTCAGCCGAAAATCAAGTTTTATAAGCTCAGGAAAACGGCGGAAAATCTAAAAATTTGAGTAGTTTTCATCAAACTATCAGAGAACTCGATTTTAGAAAAAAATATTTTTTTTGGAAAAAAATTTTTTCGCGCTCAAAATTTTTTTTCTGATTTCACCCGAAAACTTGTATTTTTGGGCCTAAAATTGTGAATTTTCGAAATTTTCACCCTTAAAAGTAGCGTTTTTACCCCTATTTCTATTGGTTTCCAGAATTTTTTTCCGGAAAATTTGAAAATTCAAATTTCCCGCCAAAGCTTTTTTCGAAATTTCAAAATTTTCAAAAAAATCTGAAATCAATAATTGGAAGAAGAACACTCACACAAAACACACCACATACACACATAGACACACACTCACACAGGCCCAGTCGAAGTGGGGAGGAAAATAAAAGACGAAAAGACGGCGACGATGCCATTTTATTAGAGAGGCGAGAGATCACACGGCATATAGAGGGTGCGAGACACCGAGAGAAATAGTGCGGCGAGACGAGAGAGTGCAGACACATAGGGCGTCGACTAGTGGCACTTAAGAGGCTAGAGAGCATTGGAAAAGTGGAGAGTAGGGGGTGGTGACCTTCTATTTGAGGGGAGGGAGGCTGGGAAAGACACACAGAAGAGAAGGGGGTGACCTTATGTTGGAGGGGAGGTGGAAAAGAGGGAAAGAAGGAGAAGACGGGCGGTTTGAATGGGAAAAACAGGCATTAGAAAGTTTTTTCGCAAAAGGACATGAGAACGATCGAAACAAGATTTTTTATTCTGAGCGATTTTAGAAAATTTAGTCGTAACTCGGCTAATTTAGGTCAGAGTTCTCTGAAAGTAGGAAATTTGAAACCAGCGAGTTAAGGCGGTTCGAATGAGTATAATCATGACGAGGGTTTCAGAAAAAAAATTTTGTCGAAAATTTTTATTCTGACAAGGGACTTCAGAAAATATCTACTTTGGGAATCTTCTAGAAAGTTGTGTACTAGTACTTTCGAAGGTCCTGAAAAAGAATCTGAATTCAAAATCGGCTAGATATTAACGGTTGGCTGGAAATTTCAGCTCAAAAATCCGCCGAAAAGCGCCTCTATTTAAGGCGACCCCGGCCAGTGGGAACCACAGGTCGAGTGGCCAAGTGGTTAGTGGCGTAGGTAGCCTAAGGGTGTTTCGAGGAAGGTATACCAAGGTTCGACTCCCGACACCCTCAAAACGTTTTTTACATTTCTTCAAATGATTCTCAAGCTTTCTAGAATGACACAGATAATTCCGAAAAAATCTAGCAAGAAGCTAGAACTTTCTAGAG
>GL380395.1:29792-52317 GCA_000143925.2 Caenorhabditis brenneri
ATTTTTGTACTGAAGAAAATCAACTGAAATAAGTTAAAAATTCACGTAACTTGACCTAGATAACCGTTTCGCCAAAATAAAATGTTGATTTTTGCATAACTAGTGCTCAGCTATCCGATGGTATATCTCACTAACTGTAACTCCACGGTCATTTCTGAAAATTCCCTAGTGAGAAAAAGTGCCCAGTTGGGCAATTATTTTTTAAGCTGGGCAATTTTTCTCACTTTTTCAATATTTTCCATTTTCAAGACAGTGAAAAATAAAAGTTTGATAGTGAGTCGATATTTTCCTTATCTCTTCTATATACTAAGCGGCAAGCTCTGTCTGTGTGTGTGTCTGTGTGTGTGTCCAGCACTTATCACTGAATAACTTTTGAGCCCTTCGACCGTTTGGTACCATACTTGGCACATGATCATGGGTCCCCGAGCGCTTCAATTCCATACCGTTTGGAGCTTGGGTTACTCTAGGATTACGGTAGCTACGGTAACCCGAGCTCCGAACGGAATCTGAAAACGGTTCGGAGTGCTCAGATTAGTTCCATTTTTTGCATGTACTATCTAAGGGACCCCAATAGTACACCATCAAAAAATGGTGGAGATTACTGTAGGATTACGGTAGTTATGGTACTCCGAAAACTCAACTGGCAAGCTCTGGATGGATAACCTTCCAGAACATTCTCCTTCTTTCAAGAAACTTCCAGAGCTTCCAGAAACTTCTAGAAACTTCCAGAAACTTCTAGGAACTTCCTGAATTTCCAGAAACTTCTAGAACCTTCCAGAAACGTCGAAACATTTGATTATTTTGGCGGGAATTCGAATTTTCAAACTTTTGGAAGGAATTCAAATTTTCGAAATTTTGGCGGGAATTCAAAATTTCAAAAATTTTGGCGGGAATTCAAATTATCAAAAATTTGGCGGGAATTTAAATTTCAAAAAATTTTGGCGAAAATTGAATTTTCAAACTTTTGGAAGGAATTCAAATTTTCGAAATTTTGGAGGAAATTCAAATTTTCGAAATTTTGGCGCGAATTCAAATTATCAAAAATTTTGGCGGGAATTCAAATTAGTAACATTTTTGGAACAGGAAGGAGGCTTAGAGTGCATCACTGCCCAATGATCAAAAAAGAGTTTAAGCGTGGCAAATTAACCCCCCATTGAGGAGCGCAGCGACGAACAAAAAGGAGGTGAGCCGCCGTAGGCGGCGCCACCGACTGGTTCTCACTATCTAAAGTTGATAGATACTCAACTGATATGGGGGTGATCAACTACTATAAAATCAACTGCTATTGTCTCAATTGCTATATTTTGCTCTTCTGCTATGGATCAACTGCTATGGCTATAGCAGTTGATCCATAGCAGAAGAGCCAAATATAGCAGTTGAAACACTAGCAGTTACAACATAGCAGTTGAGATACAGCTGTAAAGATAAATGGCAGTTGAGTATTTTCCAGACATTTTTGCAACGATTTTTGAGAATTTTAAGCCGAAATTCATCAAATTTGAGTGTTTTTCATGGGAAATTAAGTTTTAATGCGATTTTCAACTACTTTTGACTGAAAAATAGCAAAAATGAGGCCAAATCAACTCAAAATGGCATAAAATCGGTCAAAAGTCAGTGACTATTTTCTCGAGAAAAAGAAAGAATTTTAGGAGAATCAGACGAAAATTTCTCAAGAAGAAATTTTTACTGTTTCATTTTTTTTCGTTTTTGGAGCAGGGAAGAGCAATTCTTGATTAAATATCCGTCGAATTCGGACCCAAAACCGTCAGAAACAGCCGAAAAAACGACGAAATAAGGCAAATACTCAACTGCTATGTAGCTGAACTGATATTTCTCAACTGCTATAATTAACTCTTCTGCTATGGATCAACTGCTATATTTGTCTCTTCTGCTATAGCCATAGCAGTTGAGACACTAGCAGTAAGAAAATAGCAGTTGATCACCCCATGAAAAATAGCAGATGAGGAATAGCAGTTGAGTATTTGCCCTAGCTGGAATTCTGGGTTTTTGCCCATTTTTCGTCAAATTCTGCCGAATTTTCGGATTTTCCCCAATTTTTCCACTCTAATTTCCAGATCGTGAACCGTGACACAGTTGGCACATGGCAGAAATGTGTGGCCGTCACTCGTTCCCACTTGAAAAATGGCGACTCAGTGGTGATTGATAACACCTCTCCGGACGTGGAATCTCGTGGAAGATACATCGAAGTGGCGAAGGAATTCAACATTCCGTGTCGTTGTTTTGTGATGAATTGTGGATTGGAACATGCGCTGCACAATATTCGATTCAGGGTTGGTTTTGAAAAAATTGAGAAAAAAAATTTTTTTTCTGAAAATTTTTATTCTGAGCAATTTCAGAAGTTTCCTCATAACTCTGCTAATTTTTGTCGGAGCTCACTGAAATCAACTTTTTTGAAACCAGCAAATCTTCCCTGTTCAGAAAAGTATAATTTTGACTGGAATCTGAAAATTTTTTTGGCCATGCGCCTTTAAGGTCAAAAATCGAAAACTTCAAAGTATGCCGTGTGGGTACTTTTCTGAACCGGCAAGACTTTCTGAGTGATTTGATACCATTTTCATTGCCCTAGAATCAAAATTGACAGAGATACGGTAGTTTTTTGATTTTCGTGGTGGGACCCGAATTTTGAAATTTTCAAAAATTTTCAAAACCTAAACATGGTTATATTTTTCTGAACTGCCTCGACTTGCTGATTCTGAAAAACTTGATTTCAGCTCGCTCCGATAAAAATTAACAGAGTTATGTCAGTTTTTCTGAAATTGCTCAGAATAAAATTTTTGGAATTTCTACCGTAACTTGGTCAATTTTGGTCCTAGCGCGATAAAAATTGTACCATTGTAATTAGCGCGTCAAGCCGGTTCAGAAAAGTACCCACAAGCCGTATTTTAATTTTTGGGTCTCACCACGAATTTAAAGGCGCATAGACAAAAAATGTTTCGAAAATATTCGTGATTATACTTTTCTGAACCGGAAAGACGTGCTGATTCTGAAAATCATAATTTCATAAAGATCCGACAAAAATTGGCAAAGTTATGCCAATTTTTCTGAAATTGCTCAGAATAAAATTTTACAAAATTTGTGAAAAAAAATTTTTCAGGTTCTGACAAAGGAAGACGGTGCTCCCATCTCATCGATGATTCTGAGAATCCATCAATCGAAATACAAGGAACCGGACCAAAAAGAGGGTTTCGATCAGGTGGTCAAGGTGAATTTTCAGCCGAAATTCGTTGAGGACGGCCATGAGAAACTGTATAAGATGTACTTGATTGAGTGATTTTTTTTTTTGGGATTTTTGAAACTTTTTTTACTCGATATTACTGCTTTACTGACCTGGAAATGTTTTAAAAATGAATGCATTCTTACTATTTTTTTTTTGAATTTTTTGTTTGGACACTCCGACACTCCGAAATTCCGGGGAAAATTTTTTTCGAAAGCATGCCTTGTGCGTACTTTTCTGAACCGCCTTGACTCCCTGAGTAATTTGGTATCATTTTTATCGTGGTAGGACCAAAATTGACAGAGATACGGTAGTTTTTCGATTTTCGTGGTGGGACCCAAAAATTGAAAATTTTCAGAATCTAGTCATGATTATACTCATTCGAACCGGCTTCTCTTCCTGATTCTAATGGTATTGGTTTCATCGTGCTAGGACCAAAACTATCCAGGTTACGGTAGAAATTTCAAAATTTTTGTTCTGAGCAATTTAACAAAAGTTGGTATAACTCGGTTTATTTTTGTCGAAGAGGTCTAAAGCTCGGAGTTTTGAGATCAGGGGGTTAAAGCGGTTCAGAAAAGTATAACCATGACTAGATTATTAAAAAAAAATTTTTGGAAAAAAATTTTCTGTTTTAAAATTTTCTTGTATTGAATAGTTTGTAGGAGCGATTTAGTCTGTGCCACAACGCTATAGCTATTGTTTCAACTGCTTTATTTAGCTCTTCTGCTATGGATCAACTGCTATTTTCGCCAATTTTGATGTCTCAACTGCTATGGTTATAGCAGTTGATCCATAGCAGAAGAGCCAAATATAGCAGTTGATCACATCTATAGCAATTGAGACTTTTTTGCATTAATTTTGTTTCTGTTTCGGAGAAACTAGGACTTATTAGAGATTTTTTTGAGTCTATTGGTCTTTCTCCCGCCCGTACATCCTGATTTGTCCTCCGATTTGCCTCAAATTGACATCAAAAATCGGCTGGTGAAAAATTTATTTTTCATAAAATTATATCACTTTGTCATTGTCCTTGAACTTTATGAGGAGTACTGTGCCGAGTATGAAAGCTCCGCGTGTCGGATAGCTTTCGGCACATTCCCATTTTTCAAACAAACTTGTCCCAGAAGAAGTCAAAACGCTCCAAACGTTTGCTTTGGAATTCTACTTCCATCTGAAACAAATGATTTTTACGAAACAGAACAATGAATTTCACTCACTTGAACCCGATTATGTTGGACTTTGGTCAGCATAGGAGCCCCTACCGGTAGCATGGTGCTTGCAGTAACTGCTTTCTATCGTTCCGATAGACTTCTGCTGAAAATTGGGCGAAATGAAAAAAAGTTTCTCAAGCTTTTATTTGATCATGCGTATCTCTTCTATATACTAAAGGAATAGCTCTGTGTGTGTGTGCCGCACTTATCACTGAATAACTTTTGTCCCCCTCGACCGTTTCCTATCATATTTGGCATTTGGTCATGGGTCACCGAGCGCTTCAACACTGTGAAGTTTGGAGCACGGGTTACTGTAAGATTACGGTAGCTACAGTATCCAGATAACTCAACATTAGCTAGAAAACGGGTTCGAAGAGATCAGAATTGTTCCATTTTTTGCATGCATCATCTTAGGGACCCCAATAGTACACCGACAAAAAATGGTGGAGATTACTGTAGGATTACGGTAGTTACGGTACTCCGAAAACTCCACTGGCGAGCTCTTGATGATATACCTTCCAGAAACTTCTAAAAACTTCCCGAAACGTCCAAACATAATTATTTTGGCGGGAATTCAAAAATTCAAAAATTTTGGCGGGAATTCAAAAATTCAAAAATTTTGGCGGGAATTCAAAAAATCAAAAATTTTGGCGGGAATTCAAAAAATCAAAGTGTGTCACTTAAAAAGAAGGCTTGGGTGCATCCCTGCCCAACTATCAAAAATAAGTTTGAGCATGGCAAATTAACCCCCCATTGAGGAGCGCAGCGACAAACAAAAAGGAAGTGAGCCACCGACTGGTTACTCACTAAACAATTTAGGCCAGGTTACGAAAAATTCATCAAAATTCTCAATATAACTCTGGAGCACAAAATTTGGATTTTTTTTTTCAATTTTTCAAAATTCGCGGTAATTTTACGGGCCGGGACGAGCCTTGGAAATTGATGGGAAGGACCGGCTCGGCCGGTCACAAGTATGCCAAAAACTAATTTTACATTCCTAAGACTGTAATGGATGGAAATCTCAACTTACGTATTTTTCACATCTTTAGTTGAACCCTCCTTCCAGGGGATATCATCAAAATTGCAATATTTGCAAACTCCTTTGTCCCCAACTTTCTCGAAATGTTCTTTGTACTTGCTTTCTCCTTTTTTCATTATTTCGTACTGAAAAAAAGTGAAAAAATGTCAATTTTCCATAAGTTTTGCTTCAAAAATGCCTCAGTAATGGTCAAAAATGTCATATTTTCCATTAGTTTTTATGACTTTTTTGAAAAAAAAATTGCTGTTTCAAAAATTTTTCTGTATAATTGATAAATTTTTTGAACCGTTTGGGCCTTCCTGACCACTATATACCAAAAGCTGGTAGATACTCAACTGCTATTTCTCAACTGCTTTGGGGGTGATCAACTGCTATATTTAAATCTTCTTCTATGGATCAACTGCTATTTTCGCCACGTTTGATGCCCCAACTGCTATGGCTATTGCAGTTAATCCATAGCAGAAGAGCCAAATATAGCAGTTGAGACACTAGCAGTTACAAAATAGCAGTTGATCATCTTCGATAGCAGTCGAGATACATAGCAGTTGAGTATTTGCCCGAAAAATGTCAATTTTCCATAAACTTTGCTTCAAAAATGTCCTATAAGTAGCCAAAAACCATCAAATATTCACAATTTTTTCTAATTTTTTGATGAATTTTTGAAAAAAAAATACTGTTTCAAACTTTTTTTTGTAGTATTGAATAACTTTTTTAACCGATTGAGGACTTATTCCTTATTCCTTTTATACACTTCTAATGGACAATTCTGAAGGCTCTAAGCCGCTCCGAAAAGCTCTTAGCAGCTCCTAGTTGCTCAGAGCCGCTTTAAAAGGCTTCAGGTCGCTCTGGAAGACTATTGGCCGCTTATAAATGCCCTAGGCTGCTCTGAAAGGTTTTTAGCAGCTTTTGACCCTTTAAGCCGCTCCGAAAAGCTCTTAGCCGCTTCTAATAACCTTTGCTTTCAAAAATGCCTCGTAAATGGTCAAAAACCATGAAATATTCACAATTTTTTCTGATTTTTTTTGAAAAAACTACTGTTTCAAAATTTTTTTTGTATTATTGATTAGTTTTTGAAAGCGATTTTGGCAAAATTCCCCGAATAAAAAATTTTTTTTTTTTGAATATTTTGAAAAAGAACTAACCTTTTTTTCATAAAAACATTTTCCATTCTTCAGAATATTAGCTAGTACAGTAAAAAATTAAAATAATCAGATAACTTTGTGAGCCCCTTGACACTAAAGAGACATGAAGGTAACAATGAATGCCGGTCGAGTGGGAAGGGGAGGGATGACCGTGTAAGCGAGATAGTACTAGAAGTGGAGAGAAACAGAAAATGATTCATAGGTCAGCGATGTGGGGAGAGGGGGGGGGGAAGGGACACCTGTACAGTTGACAGCGTTGACAGCGAACGAAATAGTTTTTTTGACTGTTTCGAAAAAATCGTTTCACCCGGTTACTGTAACTCTGCTCAAACTTGATTATTTGAGCTCTTCTTTTGGGATTGAGCTGGTTATATTCATAGCATCATTTTCTGAAAATTATAGCCAGAAATAAAATTTCAATTTTTTTTCGAAAAAAAAATTTCATAAGGGGTTACCCTTTGGTGTTTTTTGAAAAAACCCATATATCTCAAGATGGGTTATGTTTCCGTGTATGGTCCAAGAGACTTTTTTGCAAAAAATTCAATGGAAAATCCGGAAATCAAATAAAATTTTACTCCCTATATACAAAATTTTCGAGAAAAATTGAAAAAAAACCCATATTTCAAAATTATTTGAGCCACTTCCCGAGTTCGTAGATGACTCAAAAATTTATTGGAGATGCTTTAAGGGTCAAATATCAACCCCCTGAAGTTTCAGAGCCATATCCCAAAAAATGAAAATTATTTGAATTTTTGAGCTGAAAATCATAATTTCAGCTATGTTTCCAGGCAATGACGTCATATATGGTTGCTTATAACACAGAAATGACTTATTACCAGACCTGTTTATTATAGAAAAACAGGAAAAATTCTGAAACAGTAAAAAAATTTTCTGAAACCCAGTCGCCATTATACCCTTCCGAACCGCCTTAACTTCCTGATTCTAGCAGTATCAAAATTGGCAGGGTTACGGTATTTTCTAATTGAAGTCTTGAAAAATACTTCGTTTTTTTTACTTCATCGTGTGAGCACAGAATGGGTGGAAAACCATCAAAATCAGTGGAAATTTGATGAAAAATCGACTACTTTCAGTTTTTGGCTCCAAAACCTCTATTAAAAAGATAGGAACTAAAAAAGGATTCACTACAAACTTGTTCAAAATCAAATTTGGAGCAACTTTGCAGTTGACATTTCTTCTTTAGCTCCGCCCCTTTTGAGTTATGCGCCTTTAAAGTTAGAGTGCCTCTCTCCTCCAAAAATACCCAAACTTTAAAGGCGCATATCTCAAACGTGGGCGGAGCTAGAAAAAAGGAGCCAAGAGCAAAGTTGCTCCAAATATAATTTTGAGCAACTTTGTGGTTGATCATTTCCCCGTGCCTGCCCTTATCATAGGGGTTTTGGAGAAAAAACCAAAAAAATATTTTTTTTTCAAAAAAAATATTTTTTTTTTTCAATGATTTTTTTTCACTGTTTCAAAATTTTTTGAATTTTTTTTATTTTTTCATTTTTTACTGTTCTATGATTAGCTGTGTGTTTCTCTAATTCTGATTGTTTTTAGAAAAATCTATATTAAAAAAAAAATTTCTGAAACATTTTTTATTCAAAAAATTAGGGAAGTCCATTAGTTGTGTTTTTGATTGGGCAGAACTGGCGCGAGATGCATTTCTCCTTTGAAACTCTTAGAAATCCTTCTATGCACTGACAGGTATTGACAATGCACTGCAGTGTACAATTGTCAATCACTGGACGATCACAGGACGGCTCGCATGCACTTCCACATTCCAATTTTTGCTGGAAAATAGGAGATATTGGTATAGTTTACATCGGATTGAATGTGTCCGGGACTCACGTATTCCACGAGCATAAACAAACTGTATCATGACTGCCAGTGCAAGAAGAAAGATGACGATTGCCTTCATCGGGAACGAAGAAGCGATCTGGAGAATGAAGATTGAAAATTCGAACTCCCGTCAAAATTTTTGAATTTCTGATTTCCCGCCATAAATTTTGAAAATTCGATCTCCCGCCAAATTTTTTCAAAATTTGAACTCCCGCCAAGTTAAAAAAAAACGAAACACTTCACACCGATCCCATCTGTGGGTGTTTGTTTGTTTCTCATCGTTTCATACTTTACGATCGTTTGATCTATTCCGCCACTCTCCTCGTTCCCAGAGACCGTATTTGGGAAATTCGGAAAAGAGAACGGTCGTAAAATATGAAATGATGGGAAAGAAACATTCACAGATAGGAATGTTTTGTGAGGAATCAAACATTATACTTTCATATCAGAAATTTCATCTCCGGCAGCGCTCACAAAACATGCTAGGATATTTGGCGGGAATTCAAAAACTCAAAAATTTTGGCGGGAAATCAAACTTTGCAAAAAATTTGGCAGGAGTTCAAAATTTCCAAAACTCTGGGCGGGAAATCAAGAACTCAAAATTTTTGGCGGGAATTCAAATTCTCGAAATTTTTTTGCGGTAACTCGAATTTTCAAAATTTATGGTGGGAATTCAAGTTTTGAAAAATTTGGCGGGAATTCATGAAATTTCAAAAACTTGGCAGGAATTCAAAATTTTTAGCGGGAATTCAAAAATTCAAAATTTTAGCGGGCATTTAAAAATTCAGAAATTTTGGCGGAAATTCTAAAATTCAAAAAATTTGGCGGGAATTCAAAAGTTCAAAAATTTTGACAGGATTTCAAAAATTCAAAACTTTTGGCGGGAATTAATAAGTTCAAAAATTCAGGCGGGAATTCAAAAATTGAATGGTCTAAAACCCGGTAAAAAGCCATCAGAAACTTGCAATTTTTACTCTGAGCAATATCAATTACTAGGTCATTTTAGGCTTATTTTTTGTCCATCTTCAACCGATTTTCTCCAAATTTTTTCTCAAAAAAAAAGGAAAACTCACCTTTCTTTCCAGCCATTTCTTCTAGATTTCAAATTTTCAGGGAACATCAGCATAAAAATTCAGAATAATCAAGTCAAAAAGGCCATAACAAAAAGTCAAATTCATCCCTACAATACTGATGATCGATGCGTCTCCGCCGTCTTTTATATAGACGGAGAGAGAGAGTGAAGAGAGTGCGGAGAAAAAAAGGGGGCGGGGCTAAAAAAAAGAGGGTTACTTTTATTGCATATTTTATGAGAACAATAAATTTTTCAATTGGAAAAATTTGCAGAAGGTTTTATGTAGAACATCAAAAAAAAATTTTTACTGTTTCAAAAATAAGTGAGAAAAAAACATTTTTTGATCATCGCACTAGTTTTAGAGAACTATAAGACGTTTCATGGGAAAACATTCGAAAAAAATCGGTTGAAAACCATCAAAATCAGTGGAAAATCGATGGAAAACCGGCCATTTTTAGTTTTTGGCTCCAAAACTTTTATTAGAAGGGCAGACAGATCAAAACGGTCAACTAAAAAGTTGCTTAAAATTGAATTTAGAGCAACTTTGCAGTTGACAACTTTTTTCTAGCTCCGCCCACTTTTGAGATATGCGCTTTTAAAGTTGGCTCACCCAGCAGAGAGCCCTGAGCCGGCGAGAGCGCCTATTTTAAAGGCGCATAGCTCAAAAGTGGGCAGAGCTACAAAAAAGTTATCAACTGCAAACTTGCTTCAAATTTAATTTTGAACAACTTTGTAGTTGAACTCTTTTTGCTAGCTCCACTCCCTGTCCTCCTATTAGATATTTTTTTGTGGAAAAAGCGTAAAAATGATTATTTTTAACCGATTTCAATGGGTTTTTAGGCCAATTTTTAGCGGTTTTTTCTCCAGCGATTTTGAGCCAAGTGCCAAGAATTCCTAGAAGATAAAGGTCAGGATCACTTAAATTCGACAATAATCCTGCGAACAATAGCTTGAAACAGCAAAAAAAAAACAGTTCAAAAACCGTAAAAAACTGCCAAATTTTTGCAAAAAATGCTGAAAAATCTCGAAAAGGGGCGGAGCTAGAAAAGTTGTCAACTGCAATCTTGTTTGAAATTAAATTTGGAGAAAGTTTGCAGTTGACAACTTTTTTCTAGCTCCACCCACTTTTGAGATGTGCGCCTTTAAAGTTTGGGTAGAGTTGAAGGAGGAAGGAGCTGGTACTCTAACAAAGACGCATATCTTTAAAAGTGGGCGGAGCTAGAAAAAAAGTTGTAAACTGGGAATTTGCTCTAAATTTGGCTCCGTTCCGAATAGTTTTTATAGCTTCGCAATTTTTTGTTCCGAAAAATTTTGAAGCAGTAAAATTTCCCAACTGATAGTGAACTTGAATTAATTTTTTTACTGTTTCAAATTTTTTCTTAAATTTTCAATAACTCTTTATAATTATTATTCCACTTGCCGTTATTTTTTCTGGAAGAAAATAGAAAAAAGTGTTGGAACCAGGGCTGTCAGACGGCCGGCCGCAGCCCGCGGCTTTTTGTCATAAGTCGGCCGCGGATAACAAATTCCTGGCCGTCTCTTCACCAAAATGCATAACTTTTTGTGCTCTACAAGGCCGCCTCTTGCATCGAAAAAATCCCACCGCTGGGAAACGAGATATAAAAACGGCCGCGGCCCGATTTGACAGCCCTGGTTGGAACTGTTTAAACAAAAAAGTGTTTTAAATTTCTGAAAAAAAAAACGAAGGGAAAATTTTGTATTTGGGTTACCGATGTAAAAATCAATTGAGTTTCGGTTGAAAGTCATTCTGAGGTTTTTTGAAACAGTAAAAAATCAATTTTTTTGTGTTCCGCCCTTATTTGATTTGAAGAAATTCAATCAAAAAATAAAGTAGTTTCCGGTTATACAAAATTTTTTGAAACAGTAAAAATTAAATTTTTACTGTTCCATGGAGAAAATCATAATTAGGCAAGTTTCTGTAAACATTGCTCTGTTCACATAATTTGTTTCGTAATTTTTTGACATTTTTTGAAGAGAAATTCAATAAATTTCTGAAGTTTCTTCTAAATTTTTTTGAACAGTGAAAAGAAATTTTGTTCACTGTTTTAATTTTTTTCATTTTTTTTTCGTTAAATTTCATCCTTGCTAATTTCTCATCTCAACACTGTTCTATTGGGCATATATTAACTCCTGACAAGTGCTAATAGGGTCGCCCAATAGCTTAGGTTCTATAAAAATCTATGTGTTTTTTCTGCATCTCCCTTTTCTTCATACTGCCTCTTACTTTCCGCTTTCTTTAGTAGTAGTACAGACCTTATTGGTGTATCGATTGGTTTTTATCCTGTTTTTTTTTCAATTTTAGCCTAGTTTGCCTCAATTAGGGCTAGTTTCCCATCATTTCGTGCTGATTTCAGCTAGTTTTTGACTAGTAAAAAAAATGTTTTCGCATATTTTAGCTGAATTCTTGCACGGTGAATCTTTTAACCACAAATTTCAATCAAATTTGAAAGCGCGCCAAAATGAGTAGTCGCATTTCTTCACCGCCACGGTACGTTTCGAGCGTGCTAACTTGAAAAAAAATGTGTTCTGGTCCAACGCCAGCGTAATGTGCGATAGAGCGAATGTCGCAAAAAAATTCACTATGTTCTGCTTCGAATGACTACTTCAAAAATTTAGGTTTCTGTTACAAAAAATTTGAAACAGTGAATAAGCAAATCGTTTTTAGACTGCTCGAAAAACACTGCTCGAAAAACACTGAAATCTGTACATTTTGGCTTGAAACAGTGAATTTTGGAATCCATTTTCCTTTGCTTTGAATATTATTACTGAAATTTTGGACAAACATTTTTTAATTCAGTCGAAGTTTCTGATACTACAATAGTCATGAATTCCAAACGAAGCAAAAGTCTCATCATTTTTTCCCGGTGTTAGTTTTTTCATCATTTTTTTTTGAAACAGTTAAAAATTTTCTGAATTTTCTAGAAAATCATTTTTTTTGAGCTATTTTAAGCGGTTTTTTAAGAAAAAAAAAATCACATTTTTGGTGTTTAAGATACTTATTTCTAGGGGCTAGACTAGATTTTTGCAGTTCAGTTTCTGGACCGTTTTTAGGTACCAGTTTTCAATATCAGGACTGTTGATGATGAAAACTCTTGAATTTGTCTTGAAGCTCTGTTCTTTTTCGCAAAAAAAAGTTTTTTTAAAGACGCTCCTCAGCATTTAATTCAATATCAAAATTGATTTTCTTCTGTATTTCGATTTATTTTTTTTTGAAACAGGAAAAAAAAATTACTGTCCCACAGAAAAATTTTGAAAAAATAATTTTCTGTGAAAACAATTCCTTGATTATTGATTTTCATCATATCGAAAATAAATTTTTTGTTCACTGTTCCATTTTTTGTCCTTGCTGATCATCAATTTATCAGCAGCAGTGTTTCGGATACATTTTGTAGATCAAAAAGGGTTACTGTAGTTTTTTTTCACTGTTTCAAAAATTTCGGCTTTCGTTAACTTTTGAAACTTGACAATTTTGTTACCATGAAAGTTTCAGATAATTTCCAGATAGTTTCTTCTGCTTCGAAAAAAATGAAATCCCGATAAAAATTCCTGAGAATCTGAGAATTGAACATGGATAAATTCTGGAAACCACAAAACGCGTATTGAATTTTGAAAATGTCTGAAATTCTATAAACTTTCACTTGAAACATGAAACTTTTTGTTGGGGAAAAATTCGAAAATTTCAGAAAAAAAGTTTTTTTTCTGTTTCAAATTTTAGCTTTTCAACTTCTCCAAATTCTCACGTGTTCCATCGCTGATCACATAAACCTTATTTTTCAAACCAGAAATATTTCCTGAAAATTACTGTATGCCAAAACAATCAGCTATTCGACTAATATGTTGAAACCACTGATTTTCAATCTGAATTTTTGTAGCAGTAATAAAATTTTGTTTTTTTTTTCATTTATTTTATTATAAAGGTACAGTACGCATTCAGACTTTTTTAAAGGCGCATGGGCTTGGTCCCAGGACGAAAAGTGACTGCCAACACTGCTAGTGTGGCAATTCGTTACGAGACCAACTCCATGCGCCTTTAAAAAGGTCTGAATGCGTACTGTGACTTTATAATATCACTGTTTCAAAGTGAGTTTCATTTTTTTTTTTTTTTTTTTTTTTTAATTTTTTTTTCGCTAAAACTTTAAAAATATGTTTTTTAGACTGCTAAAAGTTCACTTTCAACAAAAAACACTTCGAAAAAAGCTTGAGAGGTTTCAAAAAAGCCCCCGAAAATCGGAGTTTTCAAGCCAAAATCAACTGATTCTGCCTTTCAAGCGTCATAACTCGGCTGAAACTGATGAGCACATTCTAAAAATTTTTTGGGTATCTATCTAGACTGGTATGAACCTCTCATAAAAGTTTGAGCCAATTCTGAGGTTGCGAGGTGTTGCAGATCCCTTGTTAGACAGTTTTTCAGAATTTAGTTTTCAAGGATTGTGCTTATTTTTTTTTTTCGATTTTTGAAAATAAATTTTCCGTGTTCAATGTTTACCATCCAAATAAAAAATAATACTCCCTAAGTTTTTGGAATTTACAAATTTTTCGCATGAAACAGCAATTAAAATAAAGTAAATGCTGTGACAACTAGTTCACAAATCATCATTTTTTTCTAGTTAATTCCGATCGTTATTTTCTTGAAGCAGTAAAAAAACAGAACGTTTCTCTCAAAAAAAGAAAGGAAAGTATTGTCAATTTCAGGCTAGTTTTGAAGTTTGAGAATAACAATTTCAAGCCAAATTCAACCAAAACTCCCCTTTCTCTTGTTAATATAATTCAATACTTTTCTTTACTGTTTCATAAGAAATTTTTGATAACCGATTTTTAAATGGATCAGTAGTTTAGTTACCAGGAAATTCAAGCTTCAAAAAATTACAATAATCCTGGGGAAAAGTATTTATAAAAACAGATTATTGATTATCAATGTCCCGATGGTTCGTCAGTTTATCATATTTGTTTGAGACAGTGAAAAAAGTGGAAAAAATATTTACTGTTTCAAAATTTAGTTTTTCAATTTTTTCATTTTTTTTCGTATTCCATATTCTATCATCTTTTTAAAGAACAGTAATCGTTCTGATGTGCTTTTGGAATTTCTCAAAACTACAGTAATCTAGGGATAAATTTTAGATTCAAGGACACGCATATTGAATTTCTAAATGCCCGAAATTCTGTAAATTTTTGATGTGGAACGGTATTTTTTTCAAAAAATTTCGAATAGAAAACTATTGAGATATCACCGTCTTGCAATCTTTCAGTGTTCCATTAGTGCTCAGATTCAATTTTTTCAGCACAAAAATTACTATCTACAATGCCTCGACTGAAAATTTCGAAACAACAAATTTTCCAAAAAGAATTTTGAAACAGTAAAAAAATTTTGTTACTGTTTTATCGAAAAATCTGTTTTCACTGGATAATCTTTCGATTGGTTGTTGGGTTATAAAATCCTATTTTTATGGTTTTTGTCCTGAATAATAGACATAAGAAGGACAGAATGGGGTACTGCACCCCTTAGGGGTTGCCGGGGTTTCCGATGTTTTTGGGTTATTTTTAGGGCCTAGAATCCATCACAAAACCGAATTGGAACTCGAAATTCCTGGAATTTTTCAATTCTTGACGTGAAGCAGTGAAAAAATTTTTTTTTCAAATATCTTCGATTTTTTTTTTCGAAAAAGGGGGGTTTTCGTGTTATGATTATTTCCTCTTCCTTAGTTGTTGCTCAATGAGTTTTTTTTGGAGCAGTAAAAAAATTCCAAGAAAATCAAAAAAATTTTACGGTTTCATAAAATTTTTTGAAAAATTGATTTGAAAAATTTCCAATTACTGTTCAATCTTTCTTAAAAGTAACTATAAACATTTTTTTAAAACAGTAACAATTTTCTGTTTCTGAAAATATTTTTATACACGAAAAAAAATAATTTTCGCTGCTTCTTCGTTCTGGATTTTGATAGATGAGGGATTACTGTAGTTTTCATAAACTGTTTCAAGAAAAGCTGGAAATGTGTTCAGTTTTGAATATCATTCTCTGTAAGATGCTATTTTATAAAGCCTTGAAAGAAAAAATTATTATGCAATTTTTTTCTCAATTTCAGAGTTTTATTGAAACAGAAAAGGTTTAAAACTTCCAATTTTATCTTAGTTTTCAGAGATTGGAAAATCCATTTCAAGGGTGAATTCCAATAGATCCCGATTTTTTTTTACTGTTTCATCTGAAATTTTTAGCCAGTCTAGTTTTTAGGAACAGTAATCTCGCTCTGACCCGAAGAACACTTCCATATGATTAAAGAAAAAAAACTACAGTAATCCCGGGAAAGAAGTGAAAAGGAAACAAAGTAAAAGGAGTAGCGAGTTAGTAAATTCCAGAAATTCTGTAAATTATTACTTGAAACAGTAATTTTTATCAAAAAAAATTTGAAATTTTCCATCTGTTACGAGCAAGACTGATCAGAGTGAAAGTGAGTTCATAGATAAATTTTTTTGAAACTGTAAAATTTTTTTTTACTATTTCAGGTTTTAGTCACTTTTTTCAAATCTGTTTGGGTGTTTCAATAGTCATGTGGAAATACTTCCAAAAACTTATTGTAAGCGATAAAAGTGCTATTTTCGGACTAAAATTTTGAAAAAACGAAATTTCTAATTAATATTCTTAGAAACAAAAAAATTGCTGTTTCATTGGAAATTTTATGTAGAAGATATTTTTCTGGTGATAGAAGATATTTTTCTGGTGATGTTTATTTGACACTTTAAGGTCCCTGATGAAAATGTTCGAGACTAAACACGATTCATTGAAGAAATATATTCCGAAAATCCTTCAATTTTTGGGTGAAACAGTAAGTTTGTTTTTCGAAAAAAAATATTTTAAAACATTTTCTTTCCGGAAATTTTCATACTTTTTATAGCAATATCACTGATTTTTCAGCTTCTTCACCAATCCTATTGGAGTTCTAAATTTTTTAAATTCTTCAAATTTTAGTAAGAAACAGTGAAAACATTTTTGAGAATTCGGAGTTTTCTGTGTAATTGACTGCACATACATATTGGAGCTCTGAATTGTTGAAACTCGTCAATTTTTGGCTTGAAACAGTAATAAAAAAGTTGGAAGTTTTAAAAACTTTACCGTTTCTCATAGAGTTAAATTATATAATTTCTTATAGGTATCGATTTCCATGAAAACAGTATAACAAAAACTATGAAAAATAATATGAATGAGAAAGAAGAAAGCTTTACGATAAATTGGAAACTTTATACCATCCTAATGCATTAGATGAAATTTTCTTATGATTGAGTATGAAATTTTTTTTTGAAACAGTAAAAAAAATTACTGCTTCCTGAAAAATAATTTATACACGAAAATTTTTTTTTCGCTGTTACTTTTGACACTAACCATTATTTACTACGAGTTTTAATTAAATTTGAAAGCGCGCCAAAACGGCTGCTGCTGCGTAGCGACTCACAGTGCTTCAATGTACACTTTCACCTCAGACAAATCGCTATATCGTAGTTTTCTATGACATCGTCATGGTACATTGTCCAGTTTTGCAGCGTGCCAACTTGAAAAAAGTTTGGCATAGTGCCGGCTTAGTGTGCGATAGAGCGAACGTCTCAAAAAATTCACTGTTTCAAATTTTTTGCTCGCTTGAATTTTTAAAAGTTTGACAATACTATATTTTTTTTCACTTGCAAATTATTAAGTTTTTACAATGAATCACTAGAAAATATGTTCAATTCAAAAACTTGAAATAGTTATTCAATAAAAAAAATTATGAGAAAAAATTTCTAAGTTGTACAACATTAATTTACTGTTTCATTGAAAATTATTCAAAAAAATTTGATTCGTGTTTTGCAATAAGATGTATCTTTTAGTACCCTAATTGTTTTACTGTTCCCAAAAATTCCTTGCATAATATATATATTTTTCAAGGTTCAATTGGTACAATTTTGCTTGTCCCGGTCTGGAAAAAAAATTACTGTTTCAAAAAAATATTCTTCACACTGTTTTTCTATTCTCACTAATAACAATCCCGAGCGGAGCTGAAAAAAAGTTGCGAACTACAAAATTACTCAGAATTTGCATTTGAAAACCCTTGTAGTTGATCTTTCTTTGGTAGATGTCTTCTGATAGAGGTTTTAATCTGAAAACTCTGAATTAGTTAGTTTTGACAGATTTTGATGGTTTTCGGATCGTTTTTCTCCACATTCTTTTGGATTTTCGCTAGTTTTCAAAGTTTTTTCGAACAACTTTTCAATGCGTGCCTTCGTGAGCATAAATATCAAAAATAGTTAATTTCCGCTGGTTTTGACGGCGATTCACCAATCAGTAGCAAGGTAAACGATTAGAAAATTAGTGTGAGCTTTCTTGTTAACTAAAGTGAAAAAATCTTGAAAAAGTAAAAAAAAATCATTACAGTTTCCAAAAATTTTGTAGAAAGTCGTCCAGTCCAAGAACATTGATCCAGATTTTCCAGAAAATTTAGACTTTACGTATCGAGTTTTTTTAACAGTGAAAACATTTTTTTACACAAAAAATTATTTTTTCGTTTTGATGAGTGAGGTCCGAGTTTTTTTAACTGCTTCAAAAAATTTTTACTCACATGAATTTTTTCAAACTTTACTATTGTTTAATGCTTTAGAATTCAAAATTATTCCACTATTTTTCATTTCCACAGAGCTGTACATACTTTTGTAAGGTGAGTTCAAAAAAAAACAATAAACAATATGATTTCAAATTTTTGGGGTTTTTTTTGCAACGGTATTCTTTTAATGTGAACTAATCATTGATATGTAGATGGAATTGTAGTGGAAATTTTTAGAAATTTTGTTAATTTTTGTTGAAACAGAAAAAATTTATTCAAAACAATTCAGAAACTTTTGGAACATTTGGTAGCAAGATTGCATCATTATTATTTTTTCTTGTCAGAGAAGAGTGCCTTACTTTTCTCGAAACACTAAACTTTTTTTTACTTTCTCAATTTTTTTCAATGCTTGAAGGAGGTGGGAACTCTCGTTGTATTGAGACTCGTATTGAGACTAAAAAAGCCCCCGTCGCTTATAGGCAAGCTGAGTCGGCGCGCTTTCCGGGTCCCATAGCGCAGCCGGTAACGCATTTGGTGTTCAGCCAAATGGACCATAGGTTCAAACCCACCAGAGGTATCAACTGTCAAATTTTCAGAGAAATTATTTTTTTGAATTCCGCCCTCCTTTGAGTACTAATTTTCAATTTTTTCGGAAAATAATCCTAGGCCGAGGAGTATCACTGTGTTTTTAAAATTCTGTCTACAACATTTTTTGTGGAACAGAAATTTTTTTGAAAATACTTGTCTCAACTTTTTCAATACAGAAAAATACTGTAACCCCAAAAATGTATTAAACATTCAGATTCGAAAGTCCACAGTATGAGAGTCTCAACGAGTTCTAAACTTCTGATTTTTTTCACTCGAAACTTTTTGAAACAGGGAAAAATATCACTATGCCTGAAAATATTGGCAATGAATAATTACTGTTTCACTTAAAATTTTTGAAAGAACAGGTTTTTCGGAATAGTATTTTTGTGTTTGGTGTTCAAAAAACTGCAAGGTCATAGAAGAAAAAAAACGGGAAATTCTTAATTTTCCTCTAGTTAAAAAACTGTTCACCCCCGAACAATATAATTGATTATCTTCAAAATTTCTTCTTTGATAATTGGCATTACCACTTTTTTCGTTTTTCAGTTTTCTTGTCGAATTTTTTTGTAACAGTAAAATATTTTTTGTGAAAATTTACTGTTTCACAGTGTCCTTGCGAGGAAATGCGTCAGCCTTTCTTCCGAACACCTACACAGAAAGCGTGGTTTGCGCATAAGCAGACACAGTTTTTTTAAAACTGTGAAAACGATTTTTCCAAAATCAAAAACTGCACTTCTGTTAAAAACGATCTTAGCTACCTGATAAGGCATCAATCATCGAAATTCGTTCAATTTTGACAGAGCTGAACTCGAATTAAGTTTTTAGCTGTCGGAAAAAATTCGTTTGATGCATGTAGTGAGAGTTTTTCGTGTAATTTGCTACTAGTCTTGATGCTTTTTTTCTTTAAGTGACGAATTTGTTGAAAAATCATCGCTTGACCAGTTTTGGAGCAAAACCTAGATCACATAAAAACTAAATTCAAAAAACCGCTTTATGAAATCGCAAACTGCGCCAGTGTGCACGAGTTTCGCGCACGTTCACTAGTCTGTAAGCACTTCATGACGAGACGACTGTGATTGAAATATCACTGTTTGTTTCAATAGTCTGGTTATGAAATTTTTTGTGAAACAGAAATTTTTCTGAAAATCCTTGTCTCAACTTTTTCAATACCGAAAAATACAGAAACCCCAAAAATTTATCAAAAGTTTAGATTAAAAATTCTAGTCAACAGTCCAACGAGTTCTAAACTTTTGATTGTTTTCACTCGAAACTTTTTGAAACATTAAAAAATATCACTGTGTCTAAAAATATTGGCTAAGGATACTCACTGTTTCACTTGGAATTTTTGTTAGAGCAGGTTTTTTGGAATAATAATTTTGTGTTTGGTGCTCAAAAAATTGTCACTGAAATTGAATACAGTTGTCATAGAAGAAAAAACAGGAATTTCTAAATTTTTTCATCGAGTAAAAACATTTTTTTACCCGAAAAATATAATTGATTATTTTCAAAATTTTCAGTACGATAACTGGCATTATCACTACTTACTAGTTCAGTTTTCTTATCGAATTTTTTTGAAACAGTAAAAAAACATTTTCCTGCTTCAAAAATTTTCGTTGAAAAATGTTGGTTCAGCCTTCATTAATTATTAGACTATTTGCATTCAAAAAAAATAACAAAAATTTTATTCTGAGCAATTTCCGAAACTTTTCAATGATCCGGGGGCACTATCACTTTTTCCTTACTCTTCCGTTTTTGGGAAAGTTTGCTGAAACAGTAAAAATAAATTTGGTGAAAATCTAGAAAATCTTGGAAAATTTTACTGTTTCAAAAATAATTATCCTTGGGAACATCGGTTCCTCCGATGATTTCTTAGCGGAACCGGTTTTTAAACCATGAAAAATTCACAGTTTTCATTCTGAGCAATGTCAATTTTTTTGTTTGTTATCTTATATAATTATTCTTTGAAATAGGGAAAAACGTTACTGTTTCAGAAAAAATTTCAAAATTTTTGAAAATATTCTGAAAATTTATTATCGCTCCAATAAAACTAATTATTTCACCAATTTTCAACAGGACAATGATCCATTAGATTATTTTTTCTATAATTTCTATCCCAAGGAAATTTATGAAACAGTAAAAAACGGTTTTTCCTCGTTCAATTTTTTTGAAAATTTGGCCCATTTCCTGATTTTTTGTATTCGAAGTCCGTCTCTATTTTGCCGGTGTTAGTTATTTTTTTGTCTGTGTCTTCAAGCTTTAACATTAATATTTTTACTTGGAATTGTTTTATAAAAATTTCTGAAACAATAAAGATTCTCGCTGTTTCAAAAATTGTTTTTACCAATATTATAACTATCGAATGTCAATAATTGTACAAGTAGCACTACTGTAGTTTTTTTACTGTTTCAATTTTTTACATCTAAAAAATTTGGAACTCTTTCGTTAGTCTTGATATTTATGTCATTTTTCTGAAACAGCTTTTTTTTTCACTGAAACTAACTAAATACACTAGTCAAAAACTGAAAATCTTAAAATTCTGGGAATGTTTACCTAAAAATATTTTTCAGCTCCCAAAATTATCTTCGAAATTTTCATATCACTTTCCTCTTTGAATTTGTTTTTGGAGTATTTTTTTGAAACAGTAAAAATTTTTTTAATGATTTCTTATTATTGATAATACTCTAATTATTCAAACTCAGCCCATTTTTTTCAAAAATTTCTTTTGTAACAGTGAAAAATAATGTTTTTCAGTTTTTTTTTTTACAAAAAAAATCAATAATTGTTTTTTACCAGTTTCCTGGTTATCAAAAAACAGTAACAGTAACTTTTTTCGTTTTTCAGTTTTCTTATCGAATTTTTTTGGAACAGTAAAAAATATCATTTCGTCTGAAAATATTAGCAAAAAACAGGAAGCTCTGAATGTTTTCCTCGAGTAAAAAATTTTTTTACCCAAACTATATTATTGATTATTTTCAAAATTCTTAAAGTACGATAATTGGCATTATCAATTTTCTCATTTTTTAGTTTTCTCATCGAATTTTTTTGAAACAGTAAAAAAATTTTCCTGTTTCAAAAATTTTCGTTGAAAAATGTTGGTTCAGTCTTCATTAATTATTAGACTATTTGCATTCAAAAAAAAATAACAAAAAATTTATTCTGAGCAATTTCCGAAACCTTTTATGATTCATGGCATTACCACTTTGTTCACGTTTAGTTTTTGTATTGAACTTTTTTTCGAAACAGTAAAAAAAAATATTTGGTGAAAATCTGGAAAATCTTGAAAAATTTACACTTTCAAAAAAAGTTATCTTTGGAAACGACGTCAGTTTTACCGATGATTGTGCACCAAAAACATTCTAAAAACCATGAACAGTAAAAAAATGTTACTGTTTCAGAGAAAGTTTCAAAAGTTTTGAAAATTTTCTGAAATTTTATTATAGCTACGCTACAATAAAATGTTTCACCAACTTTCAACAAGACAATGATCCATTAGACTGTTTTTTCTATAAATTTGAAAAAAAGGAAATTTATGAAACAGTAAAAAACAGTTTATCCTCGTTCAATTTTTTTGAAAATTTGGCCCATTTTCTAATTTGTTGAATGAAAATCCGGCCAGTCTTTAAGCTATGATATTAATATTTTTTTCTTGGAATTATTTTATTAGAAATTATTGAAGCAGTAAAGATTTTTTCTTTTTCAAAAATTGTTTTTACCAAGCTTATAGCTGTCAAAAGTCAATGTTGCGTTAGGATTCGGAAGATATATTTGGGGAGGATTACTTTAGTTTTTTTTTACTGTTTTAATTGTTTACATTAAAAAA